>JAPZDX010000002.1:11030961-11044229 GCA_029783625.1 Naso annulatus | reverse complement strand
AATCAAGATTCCATCAGGCTAAAAACAGAAGGAGTGAACTACACGTTTACGCATGTCGCTTCATCAGATTCGCTTTGCGTACTTTTGAATTATAGTCATGTTAGTGTTGTGTTATATGAGGCTGCCCAAATAAATAATTTCAAAATTGCAATTAAAGCCGCATAACTGGTCCCTGAAATTTGTTATGTACAAGAGTTTTGTTCGAAAACATTATATTGAAAAGCAACTTGATTACATGTGGCTGATGAGATTTATGCCATTACCACATGCAGAATCATCTTAACAAGAAAACAGCGAGTGATTACACTGACTGCCTCTCTGCTGAAGCTGACTCATATCAAATATGCCATCCATGCATGGCCTGCACTTCAAAGCACCAGCCACAGAGACGGCATAGCTGATTTTCAATGAAATCCACACACTGAAATGTGACCATGTATCACTGGTAGCTCCTATTCAAGTGTGCTTCATGGCATTCATCTGCCTCTGCGCACCTACAAGTGTGTTACTGTCCAATTGCTGTACCTAATACAGCGAAATTTTCATTATTCATGCCATCTAAGATTCATGAAAAAGGTAGAAAATGAAAACAGATGGTTCACCTAGCAGCTTAAACCAGAAAAAATGTAGAGAGGCATATATAAGTCATTTTATTCTCCATTTTACATTTGCTGATACAGTTCGTATTCACTACCTAATTAATATTCTTACCCTTGTGTACGAATAGTTGAATTGTGATAGTTGAATTTATTATGAAAAGCAGATGCAGGAGGCTGGATAATTAGGATCCCTGTTGCCCCACTAATATCATTAATGACACAAAGCTCAATCCCTCTAATAAATACACATCTGTAGAGACATGAGTTACTGATGTAAGATATCATTTACAAGAAAGAGAGAAAGAAAATCATGACTGCAGCCTGGAAGAGAAGAAATCAGACTGTTAGCATTATGGCGTGAAGGCATACATCACATACCAGCAAACGCAGGTAAATAATGGCACTCAGGCAGCACTGTCTGCTTGGCTTGAACATCAGATACATTTACTGCAACCATGCAAGTGTATGTGCAGCCATCTAAGACAAAAGAAGATACACTACAAAACCACCATTCGCTTACAAAAATTCATGTGCGGTTTCCCAGTGACAAATAATATCACAAAATGAGGCTTAATTGCTGTCAGCTGGAGGCCTTTTAAGCATTTCCTGTCACTTTTTCATATTCCACGCTTTGCCTTTTCCCATTTGTAGATAGCCGCAGAGAGGATTGTGGCAGAGCACTCTGCCAGCAAGCTCGGTGATGTAAGCTGTCACTGCAAAGTGTTGCTAGGCAAAGAAGTGGAGGGAGTTTTTAAGTGTGGCGGTTTCTGGGTGTAGACATTTCTGTCTGTGTGCAACCAACAAGAAGTGCTGTTTTGAGTAAACACTGCCAGCAACAGCAGGAGATAGACGGGAAAAGGTTGGTGCTCTTTGAGCCACGACATTGCCAAGTTTTTGACCCCGCCAAGTAAGACCATTGCTATATTTGCCCCCTAATGCTCTCCTACAAGTGTCCTTGTCAAGCTGCTGCCTTGTCCTGCCAATTATTTGTCTCATTTCCACCACAGCTGACATATAACTGACAGAGAGGCTTGCGGCTGTCTCACCAAGAGCCTCTAGTAGCATCAAAAATCACATGTTTCAATCTGAATATACTAGAAATAAAATATAGGCCAGCAGGAATTAACTTACCAGCAAAGACTGAGAGGTAATCAGTATTGACTTGAATCACCAAAGCATCTGAAGCTAAAATCACTGATTCCAGCTTTTTAATCGTGAAACTAGTTTAGAGCAATGTCTTTGACTTCTCCTCGGGCACTTGGGAATTGTAAATACCATCAGTCAACATTTCTTGACATTTTAAGGACTATGTAATTAATTAATCCCCAGACAAAGGGACAGGGTTATTGACAGTAGGGGTGAGAACTGCAGGGTAACTCACGATAGGATAAGTGGCCAACAATAATGTTAAAATCATGATACAGTGATTCTGCAATAACTGATATACTGCAAGACAATCATGTAATTATACATCACGATATCTGTCTAAATGAAGACTACAAAATGCATGCATACATGCATGAATATAAAAATTTAACTTGTCCATTTGATGTTTTAAAAGCCGAAGCTGAAAGTGGCTGGCGCATCTCTTCACTTAAAATTCTTTTTCGCCACTGTACGACATTATCTCGTTGTCGACTTCTTCAGCCAATTACTTTCTGTTTACATTATCCATATTCATGTCAAAAGAGCCACTGCAAGGAGTCATGAACAAGTAACGCTGGTGAGTCAAACTGGCAGGGAGATCTGTTTATAGTGCTGTACTATGTCAATATATCGATATTTGACACAAGTGGTAATCATATTTCACAAGACAGGAAGACAATATAGTACATAACAGGCACAATCCATACAGGGAATTACAGCACATCATCCTCATTTCTTTCAGTCAAAATGCATCTAAAACAGAAAAGCTACCAGCTGTTTGCAGAGGTGTGCTTTAGAGTGGAAATTATAATCCCCTATATTCAAAATGGTGCAGCTGAGCCAACAATCTAACAGTCGGGTCACAGGTCACCTATGCTACTGTCTACAGTAGCTAAATTAGGGGGAAGGGTGGAGGGGCCTCAGTTAAAAACAGGTTTTTGTAATGGACACTACATCGCCACTGAGGTCAGTGTAATTTACACACAAACTACGTGGTGGAATCTTTGGTATTCGCTTGCACTTTTAGGGAATTAAGACGCCCTTTGCTGACTGCAGCATCCTTACGCAGTTCATGTTTTTACTACCAAACACCCAGCAGAAGGATGAGGCCTGTGTTTTTCTTCATCAACACCAGATAGCTGATAGACATGAGACATTAACAACGGCCCTCATCTCAAAGACGATAAAAACATGCTGCACTGTCCCATCGAGAAAAACATCACAGGAGTATGTACTTGTATTTTGCTTGAAAGGCCCATCCTTAGTCTGGTCAAGGTTGCACAACAGGCAAATCACCCTCGCGGTGCTGCTCCCGAGCTCTGCAGCCCTCATTTAGTAACACAAATCTATTTCTATACTCGCTACACCTGTGTCCTAGTTGGTAGCCCTAAATATGTCCAGTGAACAAGTCCAGGGTACCGAACGCAGAGCCAACTTGCCTCAAGATCCACAGGAGACACCCCCCCCAAAGTTCCCTGCAGTCCACCTCTTCTCCTCTAAATCTTTCATACATTTGTATGTGTACATTAAACACTCCGTCTACATCTAAAGTCATCTTTGTCCCATTGCATTTTGGGTATTGTAGGTGCAGATTTTTGTTTATACCCTCCAGCATGGCAAAGGAAGCCAGCAATAGTGAAAACAGCTGCGTGTCTTTGTAAACAAGCTCGGGGTCTGACCTGGCATCATTAATCCCTCCGCAGTAGGTTTGCAGGCCCCGGGGCTTGCCTGCCCCACAAACTCCCTCTTTTTTTTTAAGTCTGTCTTACTCTGCTAGTGTGTCACTTTGCCTCTCTGCCTCTTCAGATCTCTTGTTCTCTTTCACCGTGTCTCAGGCTGTCTCCCCACCTCTCCGGCTTTAGATCTCCCCTGTGCGTCGCTCTCTGTCACTCCTGGCTCTCCCTCACAACAAGGATACTCACCTAACGAGTCAGCGTTTTGTGGCAGTCAAGGGTTCGTTTTCTGCTTTTCTGTTTTATGTCAGTTTACCTTGCCGGTGAAGAAGTTGTCATTTGCTGTTCTCTAACCTTACTTGCATGTTCTTAGTGCTTCAGTATGAAATGAACAAACACTGGTAGAGTTTAGATCAATTTCCATTGATATTTTATTTTTTGGAAGTTTGCCTTATCTCACATTGTTGGGGTATAATGATTGTTATATTTCCACTACATGCTATTTGCTGTATACTTTAATTGCTTCTCGTATTGAATTTCCCATGTGCTGTTGCTTCATTTCATCCCATGATTGAATGTTGATTCGTTCAATCTAGATACACTTGTCTGTATTATCTGTAAAGTCATTTAAGGCATTTTGGCAGTAAAGAGCTTTTTAAATGAATAAACTACTGTGAAAATTAATATCCTCCACTTGCCATAATGTTAAATGGAGAAATGTTATTGTTCAATAGGTAATATTCCTCAGAGGCGAGCAGAAGCTTTTACTTCAGAGTCGTGGATTAATGAAGAGCTTTGATACCAGTTCAATAGGTGATGCAGTGCAGGCAAAGCTCAGATACCCTTTTCATCAGCTCATCATCTCCACACAAAAAAATTCATACCTTGTCAGCAGAGCTATTGTGCCGTGCTATGCTGTAATGTAGGAGCAGTTTTTCCCTCAGGAATATTGTCACAGTGTTTCATTTTATCAACCCAAGATCTTCAGGGAATTACAGAGGGTATTTTGTGATTTATCTTTTGCAATTAACTTTTTGTTCATCATACTAATAATAAGCACCTTATAAATAACCAAATACAATAAGTCTGTGGTAAATAAAACCTTCATAATACTGTTTACAAATCTCAGAGGGTTTAGGACATGATTTGTAGTGTTGTTGTTTTGTATTACATTATATAGCTGCATGGTGTTTTTGATTGTAGAATGAAAGCAGCTTAAAAAATTACTTGAGTATTTGGCTGGCTCAGAACTCTCCCTGTTGTTGACACAATGTCAACAGAAATGGAGAATTATGAGTAGCACAGAGACAGATTCACTGCTGACTGTATCTGATTGCATAGATTTTTTTTTTACAGCAAAAATAACAGTGACATTGACGGCAAAAAAACGAAGAGAAACACAGAGTGAGTTTGTCCAGATGTAACATGAATATGCTACAATTTAACATAATAAAAAACAAAAAACAGGCTACTGTCAGGGGACATTTTCATATCTTGATTTCGGTGATGGATTTCTTCTGATGAGGTTGTCATGCAAAGATAAATTGCTGAATTGAAGAACTTCGCTCTCACCACATGACTAAATCTCGTCAATGGATGGAGTTAACAAAATTTTTTAGAGGTGCACGATTAATCGAATAATTGCATCATCAATTGATTGAAAATTAATCGCCAAATATTTTGATAGTCAATTAAATGTTTCAGTCATTTTTTTCAAATAAAAGACTAAAAAGAATTGTTGGTTTAGTCTCTCAAATATGAGGATTTGCCTGTTTTCTGTGTCAGTTATGACAATGTGTGTGCACAATACATTTATACATTTGCAGTACAACTTTTTCTCTCATTTATGGTAATAAATAAGGAGTCTTTGTGTTATGGGCCGGTATGTGGATAAAAGAAGCAATTTGAAGATGTCACATTGGGCTCTGTGAAACGGAAATGAGCATTTTTCACACTTTTTTGACTTTTCATGGAATAAACAATTAATCTTGAAAAATTCAGCTGATTAATCAATAATGAAAGTAATTGTTAGTTGCAGCCCTAATTATTTATCATTATTAGATCATCATTTAGTTTATTCTGTTGAATTGTATAACATATAGAAAATTGTGTTTATTTTCAATTGTAATTACCATAAGCTTACATTAGGCAGGCTACATCTAAGACAAAGAAAGACTGAGCAAATTCAGGCACACGAAAAGCTAAAATTGTAAACTTTTTTTTAAACATCTTTGCATGTAAAATACTTCTTCTATCATTAATCAGTTATTGAAATAATGCTCTACAAGTGTTTCAGCTCTAATCTTGTGTGTTCATAGATTTGGCCTTAAAATGCACAACTAAATAACAGAACAGACCTACAGTAGAACTGCAAAGAGCATCATCCCTAAACACCGATGCTTCCGTAAAACTGAAAAGTCTCAGTATATATGAGTTGTACTATATATTTAAGTAGCTTCCATTTACAGTAATAATTTGTTTATTCTCTTCACGCTTGAGTTCTCCCCATATCTCTTCTCCTTCCTCTGACTCATATTTCAATTGATTGTCTCCTGTCCCAGCTATCCATACGTGTCTTATTGCAGCTATTTCCTCACTAGCTAAACAAGAATAGCCTGCGTTCTCGTTAATGTGACAGGTTACCATGCAAATTAGAGAATGATAGCTTCCTCTCCTCCTCTTCACCCTTTCTCCCCAAAGCCATGCAAAAACTGAAATTAGCTCAAATCGAATGATGAAAGCCAAATGAAAAATCTCAGCAGACTATTTCCACAGCCATGCTGCCAAAGGACGACACTGTGCATAACAACACTTAAATCACTGATCCACACTGACACAATGCTGTGCCCGCTAATGATTCCCCTACCAACTCTGTCAATAACACGAGCATCTTATCGGGTGTGATATATGTGGCCTGACATTGAGTTCATAAGTGAAAACTCTGGGAGATTTACGGACTGTGTATCTCCTTAGCTGCACCATCACATCATTTAGACAAATGGGTGACAGATTACCCCATTCGTGAAGATGTAAAGACCTAAAATGAACCTGTCCAAAGTCAATCTGCCTCCCTGTGTGTAGATTCTAATTATGTTTGATGCCAACAGACACCTTTTCAGAAAAAGAGGGAAAGACAGAAGGTGTCTAGGGACAGATGATTTAATGAATAAAGCTCTATGCTCTGTATTTCGGCTCTGAAAGGTGGTTTATCACAGGGGCATATAGGGGCCTTTATCCTAGCCTCAAGATCCAACATCAAAAGCCAATCGATGTATTTCGTCTCTCTAAACTCTAAAAATCCAACTATAAATTCAGGTCTTGAAGCAACTAGTTACAGCTCAAAAAAGATCACCCATCCTAAATTTGGACCAAGCAGTGGGAAAAAGGTTACTTTCAGTAACACTGATTCTCTTTTCACCAAATGCTGGGGATGGTGGAGCTCTTTAAAGAGATTCAGAGCACTGACCAGAATGAAGGTGAACACAAAGACGTTTTGTTCAATGACTAGAGATAGTTCGGCCAGGGGTGAGGGTACTACAATTCATTATAAGGGAATCTTGGAATCCTTCTGCTAAAGGAAAAATCTGAAGATCATCAAAATCAGATTAATTTCCCTGAGACATAAATGATTGTCTGTAAAAATGAAAATAAAAAAAGGAAATAAAGGAAAGAAATTTAAAAAAAAAAAAAAAAAAGGGGCCAATGGCTTAATGGCCATGCAAATTTACCTGATATTGGTGTTGCCTTACAAAAAAGTTGGATTACAACCAAAGTTAAGAGGCTTCATTTTCTTCATAGCATAGTCGTTCAAAAGGTTGATATATTTTAATTCCAGACCAAAGTGGTGGACAGGCTGACTGACAGAAAGACATTGACTATGTTTGCATGTACGCAATATTCCAGTTATTTACCGGGTATTGAAGTATTCCGGTAACACTATGACTCACATAAACATATTAGCCCTGTAAGCATCACCCGATTAAACCCTTATTTCAGTAATTAGAAACCTAAGTAAGATAGTTGTGTTATGCTTGTATTAACTGGAATATTTAGGCATATACAGTATGCACCTTACCCTAGTCACTAGGTGAAGTGTTGGTCTGCCTCTGCCTAAAGGCAACAGATAAACTCTAAACGGTCCTGTGCGCTTGCTGTGACTTGTTTTTTTAACTATCTTACCTTATATTTAGACTCAGATTAGCAAGTCATGTAATTTTAAAACCAAATATTACTGTTGCGACAAGTTACCATTTACTGGCACGCATGCGCCCTGCCGTTTACATCCTGTCCCTGTCCTGTGGCTTTTGTCTTCCCAGCACGGAAGACGTGAAGTAGCACAATTGTCTGCAATAGCAGCTAAAAGCAGGGCACGCACAGAGGATGAAATTAGCTGCATTTTCAGCAAAAGCTAGCAGGGAAAAGCATGCATGCGTCCTTCGGCTTGGTGGCAGGCACTGCAGGGGTCATGCATATAGGAATACAATCGGGGTATTGCCAGTTGTTGTCCATGTATACAGGTCTGCCCCTGGTCTGACCATAACCCGGGTAAGCTCAGTAACTGAATTATTGTGTGCATGTAAATGTAGTCATTGTCTTAGAGCTATGCAACTAGCACGGCTATAAATCACAGTCAACCAGCACAGGTATCCACATTGCATGGCGTGGTGTAAAATATGTTAATACTATACATTAACATAGCATAGTTTCTCAAATTTAAAGGACACATTATCATAAAGATCGTAGGATCACAGAATGTGAATTACAAGACTGCAGGAGAATTCGTAAAAAATAATAATATTTCATGGCTTAGCAGACTAAGGTTTATTGGGGAGAAGACAACCCTGAACCGATTCATTTTTTGAACCATAAAAGACAGCATGAGCAGACCAAGCATCAGCAGGTAACCAGGACATCTGGAGTCAGTGAGTTTAGTGCCCGGCTTTGTTGTGACAGTCTGCCATTTTAGTCAATCACTTATCAGAGCATGACTAAAGGCTAAAGCTCTGAGGTGAAATCAAGCTGGCTAAGCCAAGCGAGTGTGCCATTTTCTGGATAAGAGGCAAAGAGGAGTAGAGGTCAAAGCTCCATGGCTGACAATCCTGTCATTGCCTCAGTGGCTGCCACAAATTGCAGAGTTTGGGCTGAGAGCAAGTTTTTGCAGAGCAAACTTTGGGTGCAAAGAGAGAGAAAGAAACTGTCATCTGATAAGCCATGGCATGACTCCAGTCTGCACTAACTTTTGCTGTGATATTATGCACAAAAGTGGCCCAGGATCTTGTCAGATACACCAGAGCTCAGTTTCATTTTCTTAAAGCACAGAAGCCTGTGTGTGAAAATTAAGGGACAAGGAGAAAATACACAAGTTCTCTCACACTGACTTACTTTTAAACAAATCACAGAAAAAATAGAAGGAGCAGAAAAGGTAACAGCAAGCTGAGGAACAAAAAGGAATCTTAATTAAGAGAACACAGAAAACACAACAGCACAAGCAGAAAAGAAATACAAAGTTGACATTTAGGGAGAAGAAACATAAAGGAAGGAAAACCACATTCCTATCAGATAGAAATCTCTAAGGAGAGGCAGAGGAAAATGAGATCGACAAGGAGAGGACAGAAAAGGTCACTCAAAACTCAGTTTTTTCCTTAAATAGAACGTGAAGCTAAAACTTCTTCAATAGCATATCAATTGACACTAAGCTGAGATAAAAATTGACCGGAGGAGAGACAGAGGAGGAGATTAACAACTCTGTATAATTCCATCAAGTATTAAATTTTACCTGGGGAGGCGAAATGTCTTTCAAACATGAAGTTGGGTAACATTTCTGAAAAAAAAAAAAAACCCACATGGCTAAAGGGGTTCGGGAAAGAAACAAACATCAAAACACTGCAATCGATGAGATGGCTGTAATGTCTGACTTCACAGAAGCAATAACAGAAAATTTCCATCGTATAAAAATCTCCGTGGTGCACTGAGGTTGGAAAAATTTACAAAGTCTTGTTTTACTGGATTGTTGGTATTGATGACATTACAAAGTGTGTTCCGGAGCAAACATAGTTTAGATTTCCTTGATAATTAGAGAACAAATTTTACTCAAACCCAAACCTTAATGTTACTACATATTTGATTTACTGTAATCAGTAATTTGTTCTTCCCAGAGTGACTGCATTTTGGTAATCAAACAGTAATTTGTAACATTACTCTGCCTGTTTGTATTTCATTTCCAAATTCATTAGGCAGCAAATATGTTCAACAAATTGCTTTTGCTAATCTCAACGAAGACTGTCACTTTGAATTATACCTTTAATACTGACAGATAGAAGAGGAAAGAAGAAACACACTTTCTATCTCTCTGCTTCATATTATTTGCACAACTCTGGCTTGTCTGTTAGCACCACAGCTTACTTAAGATTGCCTTTGTTTGCTGCAATTTGCTTGGTTAAAGGATGACAGTGCAGACAGTGTGAAACCAGGTCAGGTAGTCCATGACCGCATGCATGCACAGTAAAACAGTTCTGCAAAGGTGACTGCCTGACACAGCAGTCTATTTAAAGGGGTCGACACATAATCAAATGCTTTTTTCATTCATGCCACCACTGTGGCATAACATTAGCAATCAATAACAACGCAGGAAGGCCAAGCATAAAGGAAACATAAGTCTGATTTGCCTCTTTAATCTGAGCAGCGAGAATTACATGTGACAACTGCAGCATTTTGAAGAGCTTCGCATCAGTTTTGCAATGAGAATCAATACCAAAATAGCTTTCATGGCTCCCCATACAGTATGTTGTATGGTGTACTGTATACAGCAGTTAACTGTAACTGACAAATGCTGCCTCTTGCCTCCCTCGGCACCACATATTAGAGGTTGTGTCAGCTGCTGGAGCCATTTTAGCCCATAATAATGATAGGATGGGTTGAAATAAATAAGAGACTAGCAATGCTGCTGAGAATACAGCCCACTTCAGAATATCTTGTACAAAGTCATGATTTCTTATGCCTTCTTATGTCTTAGAGATATTGTCTACTGGACACACTCATAAATTCATGTGATACAAAAGACAGAGGAAGAGAAAAAGGGAGAAAAAGATGGAAAAAGATGCAGCTGATCAAAACAAATCAACCTGCTAAACTTCACATCATGGACCATCATCAAACAGTAAATGACAGCTAATGCTATTATATGTTTACCCCGTGCCCCTGTCACATTCAGATGCATGACTTTCCTCTCTCTCTCATGTGCAACTTACAGCTGTTAAAATGAACAGTCATCTATTTCAATAAGGCAGCCGGCATCGCCCGTGGTGGGGTAGATAATGTTTGGAGAGAGGACCCAGCTGTAGTCCAAATCAGAGCCATTGATTTGGCCCTCAGCTCCACAGGACAGTTAGGCTACCTAAGGAGACAACACAAGGACAATCACAGGACTCAGCTGGCCTCTTGGCCCCCTGCATTAATAATCATTCCAATTAGAAAGAAACTGTCCGGCTGCTCATCTGGTTACATAATGCCTTTTCCCTCCGGTTTGTGCCCCCAAGTCAAACTTGAATGAGGGGCGCTGGGATTTTCAGAGGCTGCATATTCTGAGGGTGACATTTGGGCTGGTTTCTCTAATGGTTTGCGTCATTTTTATGGCTTGTTTCAGTCCTTTTGAAAGTCAGATTACCTGCTGCCTGCTTATAAAAGTGGGGCGGAGGGACAAAACTTCCTTCGAGTTTAACTCTAACAAATGTCTTTTGGTGAGAAACCAAACTTCAGAACCTCAAGAACACTGTCATGATGAGAGCAGCCACATCTTAGAGAATTTGAAACAGGGATGTTTGTGACTGTGCCAGAAGAGGGTAAGGCATCCATCTGACTCCAGATGCACTTTTTGAAGTAGGATTCCTCTTGTGAGTCCTTTTCACAATCCAGCAGAGATGGTTTCAATGTATTCTACATTTCCAATACATCTTCTTTTGTGCTTTTTTCACACAGGATACCAGATCAAAAGCACCTCACAGCCAAAACAGCACTTTTATTAACACAGAAGACCAGAAAAAAGTCTTGTCTGATGTTGCATAGCAATGCCAAGTGCCTCAACAGCAGCAGAATGACTGATTTTGACAGCAGTATATTCAAGCCCATTTTCTCATTATTTTACATTCATGTCTTGGGTTTAAATCAGTATGCTAGTAAAGAGAGAAGCGGGAGATCATTATGTGCATGAAAAAGTGTAGTCTTCATTTGTTCACTATTGTGCACCCCACTGGTACATCCTCTTAAGGATACCTCCAAGCTGTTAAGGCGTGGTTCAGACTGCTGAACTGCTGAAATCTGTTTTTTTTTCAGCATATCCAGATTATATCCCGAATGCTTCGAAAGCAGAAAAAACTCACATGAAATGTGATTGTCGTAAATCAGATCCAAGACAGATGTAGAGGCAGCCTACAATACAATGCCAATGGGATTTCTAATGCTCTGAGCTCTTGTATTGAAGTGTCTTTTAAATCTTGCCCTACGTGACACAAATTAACAAAACTTAATCCAGATTAATGGAAGTCCATCAGTAGCTTAGCAGAATCCATGCTGCTTCTGTGTACAATGTAGATTAATTGATTAATCAAATGTGAAAATACATAAAATTTGCAGCCCTTTTGTGTTCAGAAAACAAAATTTAATGTGAAACATGACTTGTACGCTGCAGCTTGTGACTGCATGTCTGAACCAGTTTTAGCTGCAACTTGTTTTGTGGCAACTTGGTTAATGTGATTTGGGTGTTGATACCAAAGAATTTACGGCTAAACTTCTTCAGCCTGATTTCAGTATTGGCCCTGCAATCGTCTGATGTCTGCAGCCTTCTCCATGTAATCTCTGATTAAGCCATTCGTTACACCCGGGCCCTAATTTGCACAGCACTTCCCTCAAGTGCAATTAGCGCCTACTTTTAAAAACTGAAACATGAGGGATGGATCAAAAAACAAAACAGTTGTTTAGTGAAGGGAAAGATGCAGCCACAAATAACTGTGTTTATCTTTGATGTGAGGTGTTTATTCCTTTTCCCGATAAAAACATGGAAACTGCACTTCAGGCCAAGTTTATGCTTCATAAATGTCGGCCTCTCTATTTTCACTCCAGGACTGAACAGTGATGAAAGGCCTGTTTTCACTCGCAGCAGCTGATCCTCTCTCTGCCTATTGGGTGATGTTTTTATCCTGCTGAAGACAGGCAGCTGGAGGATCAGATAGGCTGTCTGTCAACTGATATGCAGATTGTGTGTTTTCTGTCAAGTTACAAATGACTTGTTAAGGCTCTGCTGACAACCACGATCATATAAAGATTATTATAAATAGCTTTACAAGCTAAAAAGCATTATGAGGCCCGTTACGGCCTGTATAAACTGCATATTGCTGACACATTACCTAGCACTGTTACTAGTAACACAGAGTAGTTACATTCCAATTCTTTTCCACTATCTCCATGTTTGTCAAGTCCCCAGTCCAGGGCCACTTGAAGTAATTTTGAGCAGAGGGTGCTGAAAGGAAAAGGGGACCGTGCAGCGAAAAAATTTGGCTTTTTTACTTCTCTTTTTTTTTTTTTTGACAAAAATACTATGCATTTTAACATAATTCTGAACCATTATGGCTACTTTTAAGTATAGGCTATACATAACCATTCAATAATCCTACATGGTGATCTTAGCCTAGTCTTTTTAATGGTGGCCTACTTTTTAAAGCTATCGTAGTAATAACCATAATGTTATTATTACAACACACATCTCTATTATTCAGAATGCCCAAACTGCATGGGAATTGCATTGAGTGGGAATGTATGTAAAGTCTCGCCATACAAATACAGTATAGGCCTACAATTA
>JAPZDX010000002.1:10970501-10985917 GCA_029783625.1 Naso annulatus | reverse complement strand
TGGATCTTGAAAGATAGATTCAGTATCCACCCAAAGTACCATGACAAAAACAAAAAGTTTTGTAAACCTACAACACAGTTTGTTAGTTATCTTTTTTTTTTTTTTTTTTTGAAAGCCTCATTTTTATTTTTATTTTACACAGGTAACGAAAATGTTTTTTTCCATTCTAGTTTTCATTATTTCATTAGTTTTTTTTTTGACAATAACAAACTTGCTAGGGAGTCACACTCTCCCTGTTATTCTTTAATCCACATTAATATTTTTTTATTTTATTTTTTCACTGTGCCTTCAGTATTCAAGGCTACTGTTGTTATTTTAATATATCAGCTGCGTATTTTCTCAGAATTCAAGGAAATGTGAGTATTGATCTGACTGAATAGGTAGATAGTAGGCCAAAAAAATACATTGCGACATCCCTTCTCAATATACACAAGAAAGGACGATGACTTCTCATAAAATATTCTTTTAAACTAAGCAATTTGGTGATCAAAGGGTTTTTATTTTCTTTGAACTCAATATTTAAACTTATGGATAAAATCAGAATAAAATCTCACTAGCATGATGGCTTCATATTTTTACCACCTCTGTACATCTGTTTAAAGATGACAGTGGTTGAAAGTATTCAGCAGCTGGGAAATTAGTGAAGCTCAGTTCTATCAGAATGGCTCTTTCAAATCCACACACAGATGTTTTCAAAACAACAAGGACAAAAAAGGCTTTTCGAACACCAAATGCTGTCCACGCCTGAACAAAGAATCGAAATGCAGTTCATGACTGTCGTTAAAATGAGTCCTAAACAATGTTATTGGCTGGTGGCCTGAAGAGCTCACAGATGGTCCATTTTTCCTGCTGAGAGCAAATACGTGGTTGCATGTCTGATGCCGTTGGTGTTCTGGCACTAAAATCCCTGTGTAGGTGTGTGCTGTTTCAGTTAATGTAGTTAATTGCATGTGTGTATGCGAATGCATGTGTGCTTGTCTTTGTGTGAGCAAAAGGGAGAGCGAGAGAGAGAGGCAGAATAATTGTGTGCTTCAGGTTGAGGGGCAGCTCCTGTCTCCTCTGCTCAGTATTCAGCAGCCGTCTACTCTGTGACGAGGATTGAGAGCAGCTCTGTTTAGGTGCTGTAGGGGGGTCGGCGCTGGCTGGCTTGATGCATCCTTTCAAAACCACTTTCTTTCAAAGGCACAGCACATGGATGACAAGCTTTTCAACACCTCAACAACAAAGTGGTGAAAAAATAACAAAAATATATTCTTTTATTTGTAACAATGTGACAGAAGGAGATTTCTATGGCAGAAATCTTTCTGAAGATGTTTTGTAGAGTCATCCAAATATACAACAGCACCTTACAAAATTAAACTGCAGTAATAATTTACCTTTGCTAAAAGCTTCAGTCACATATCATTTATGTTTGTTGTGTTTATCGGTATTTAAGTCGTAAAATGTGGATAAAAACAAGCAACAAAACCCCAAAACTGATTAAATGAGCTCTTACTATATTGTTTTTTTCTTTATGATACCAATGACAATGTGGGTACTTAAATTTGATTAGTGTCATATCTGTATGGTTGAAGAATCAAATAGTTTGTTATTATTTCACTTCCAGCAGTTTAATAGGCTTTGAATCAGCTGGATGTTGTTCATTGCTTTGTATCATCAGAGATTTCGGCAGCGCATATCTTATTCAGAGAGCTGAGTTAAAAGGACTACTCCTTGCTGTGAGTTTTTACAGCCTGGTCATTTGCTGCTAGACCCCCTCCTCTTTATAATGCAGGATGAGCACAGCAGTGAGTGTGCAGGAGCTGCAGATGACTCAGTGGGGTTTAAAATAGCATGAACTCAAAGAAATTCAATGCTAAACAATGTCAGTGGCTATCGGTGCTAACATTAGCTAGCTCAGCTCAGCACTTTTCTTAAATTTAAACCTTTATTTCACCAGGATATGTTCTACTGAGAGTTCAGCATCTTCAAGGGTGTCCTGGCCAGGACAGGTAGCAGCACAATAATTACATCAAGTAGTTGTAAACTACATCTCGGTGGAGTTTTTCCTTACATAAAATTTCCTAAGGAGCAAAGTAATATCAGTTCAAGCATCAGCACCAAAATGATTCTACCTCCAGGTCTAAATGGATTACAAGCATTCAGAGAAAACCGGATCATTAAGTTTTTAATCAATCTGCAATATAATCCAGTCCAAGTGTGCTGAAATAGTCCTGAATGAGAGTATTATTTTCAGATGTATTAGCTATGTGCCTCAGTTTTCCGGTGATCTCCTGACCGGAGACTGATTTAGTTGCTCAATGCACTCCAATGTTGATCAACCGACAGGCAAAAAGTTTGCCAAATGGCACGCTTTGAATGTAAGCCCCTAATGTGCATATTAAAGCCCAAATGCAAAATGAAATGCAAAAAGAGTTACAGAAATGAGTGTGGGGAAATAAGGAGGGCGCAAATAATACAGAAATAACTCCATAAAATGAATACAGAACATAAATATATAAATCTGTTCATTTAAATATGAATCAATTAATATTCAATATAAAATTAAATAATAAATGGGTGAGAAAACAAAAAGGTGAAAAATGCAAAGGTAAACAAGAACAACTTTTTAAAAAAATAATTTACTTTTGATTAGTATAGTCATTCATGCCTCTATTTATTTTTAATATTATTTTGGTGTACTTCATCGTATATAAATTTATTTGAGTTAATAAATTATTATTATTATTATTTAACAGTATTATTTAATAAAAAATTTAATTTATCATTTTTGGCCCTTTAGAGTCCACTGCTTTATGTTCAACCAAAAGTGCATGTTTTTGTGTCTTTTAGCTTGTGTTTGTGTCTGTCAGTAATTTTTCTTAAAGTCAAACTGACGTATGCATGCAGTGGAGAGAATGAACATGATCCAGGGAAGAATGAAACATTTGTGATGTTCTGCCACGTGATACAAAATGTTGAGCTGTAAGTACAAAAAAATGAAAAAATTACCTGAGAGTGTCTGATTTTTGCCATAAGCAAAGACATGTACATAAACTTAATCATCGATGAAAACATTATAGTGGGCTAACAGTTTATTTTTCTGTAATATTCATATCTGGATTCAGCACAGAGCCAATGAGTTAATTTTGTGGAGAGTACCAAACTTAATTTTGTAAATGAATGTAATTCATATCAATAACTAATGATGTTTACGCATGAGTCATTTGCAGCAGAATTAAGGCTCCCATTGTTATTCTGATTGCAGAGAACAAACAGTAATCAGTTACGGGAACGGGGAGAGAAAACCTCTAACACACCATATAGGGAATGAGCTCTTCCATCACTCCTAGCGTTTACTTCTCCTCCAAAACATGCAGATCTTTGCAAATAAACTCATTAACTCCTCTATTAAATTATTGTACAGTGCATGCCAGCAGCCTGAGAGCTGATTATGGGAACAATGGGATGGTTTACACCTGTGGATGCTCTGTAATCACAGCCTAAGCCAAGCAGGCAGGGGCAAGCCAAAATCAGCACCTGTGTTGGTTAAGGTGAAGTGTCGATGTGTTGCTTGTTGTGTAGGAGAGGCAGCCATAACGTCCCACATCCTTGGTGTGACACTATGACGCCCAATATAATGCCAGGTCATACTGTAAACTAGACAGCAATATTGGTGTGACTCTAAAAGACTGAGCACGCTCAGTTTGTTTGTCAATTCAAAAAGTCATTCTCTATTATTGGAAAGAACATAAGCTTGCTCGTTTTTCAAGACATTCTTGGTTAAAACAATATGTGGCAATATTTAAGAACAATACAAACAACATCACTGTGCACTGCCGATGCAACATAGATTGTGGGATAATTAATAAGAAAATCTAAAAACTACCGGCTAGTCATTAACTTGACAGGACAGAGGAGAGTCTCACAGGAGTTGAAGAACTCCTGAGGATCTCAGGATTTTTTGGAGGACAGCTGCTTTCCTCCGCTCAGTATCACTGTATAAACCGAGTCTCTGTGTGTGACCTTTAGAATGTGCAGAAGAATACAGAACATTAATTAACATCAGATCCTGACAGATCCTGTCAGAATGTCGGGAAATTTAAATAATCAATGAACTTGCGCTGCTGTGTCTCATGCAAGAAGCACAGCGTCTCTCTTAATGAGGAGAAACATTATTATTTCTGCTGCAGGAGGATCGCTGCAGGTATTTGATAAACTTCAATTTAAATAGCGCCACAAGGGTGAATTATTCAAAAACACTAAGGAGATTGATTGAACTGACTGGCTATTTTAATTTTTTTGATAGTGTGCACAGATATGAGCAGCAACACCTCAGGCAGAAATGTTCTCTAACTAAGTAATGCTTTTAAGTTGTATTAGATAATGAGAAAGCCACTAACTCACACACTAACAGGAGGATTACAGTGACATGTTATGTTGTCATGGTTATGTATCTCAAAATCAGTCAAAAGTTCTTTCAGTGTTTTTCTTTTGTGTTAACAAACCAAAGTAATGACACCAAGATTGAAATACTTCAACCAGGTGCAAAAATGCTGGACTGAACTTGTGCAAATGGTGACAACCAGATTTGCCCATGTGTGGTTCTTACCAGATTTGCCCTACAAAACTTGCATTTGCCAAATGCTGAACAGCTGAATCTAGAAAGCAATTCCTCCTGTTTATGCAGAGCCAGATTAAAGGGCATCTCTGTTTGACCCTGAGCTGACAGCGCAGTGTATGACCCAACACCCTTCAGCACTCTACGGCTGGCTTTGGAAAGCAAATGAAGAGAAAGGTTGAATTAAGGCAGTAATGAAAGATGCGCGCAGAAGTGTAAAAAAGTCTCGCAGAGGCTAATCTGAGTTTTGCCAAAAGGGAGATGAAGCACAAGCGTTCGAGGATGCCTCGCAGCTGAAAACAGTCTGGTCAGAAATTCTTCATGGCGGGGATTAGTTTGCGAACTGTATCCAAATAAGGTTTTCTAACTCCGTGAGTACAGCCCCCTCCCTTGTGAATTCAGTTGTAATGTAAAAGTTTCTTAAAGAAGTGAAATAAGCAGTGACGCAAGGTGAGTTAAAAATCCATGTCACACAGTTTACCAGCTGTGTGTATGAGTGTCTGCATGTGGCTCTTCTTCACTGTGCAGAGGACCTTGGTGATATCTGATACGGCAGCGTCCGAGATAATGTAAGTTAATCTGACGTGATATTTCATCGACTTCTTTTTTATGGGACTTTCAGTCAAATACTTCTTCAGTTGGAAGACACTCCCTGACCAGACCACTTCAGGTGCAAATTTTCACACGCACAAAAAAAAAAAAAATACTGAAACTATTTTTTCACTTCGTCCACCTGAAACGGCATTTCGAGAGTATCTAACTTCTGTATCGTGATGTACCTCCTGCACAAACAGGATATGCAGGTGGGACAAAACATTGGGAGCTATTTGACTGGACAGCTGATGAGTAACCTAGCAACCCACAGATAGCGATTAGAACACCTGTGCAACTAACAGCAAAATCCTTCGATGACTGTTGACAGTTGAAGATTGACTGACAGGTGCAGACAGTCATGCTATTGGTTAAAATTTGCTCTGCACAGGTGATGAAGGTCACGTGATATTTTTTTTTTCTCTTGAAGTAAATTTTATTGAACTTTGACATAAAAATACAAAGAAACAGATTTTTTGTAATTTTTTTTGGCTAACATAGTTTAATAAGACAATATGACCAGGGCTGTGATCTTAAAGGATTAAAATAACATTTTTCATTTCAGTTCAACTTTACATATACAGTATATGTACCTTACAAAATAAACTTCATTACATTAAATTTAGAATTGCTGTAAAGTCATGACTGTCTAGTGTATTTAACCAGAATAATTACTGATTTTCAAATGTTATTACTAAATTAAACATTAAAAAATAAAAAAAAATTACAAATTTTATTCAATACATGAGTTAAAATATTGTAATTAAATAGTGAAAATAATAATGCCAGATATGTTATTTTGGAATGGGATCTCAAAATCAGTTTCAAAAAAGCTCACATCTCACATCCTCTACTGCAGAATTGTTTGGCAACACTAGGCTGCCATTGTGCATAATTCTCATAATTCTACTTAATTTATATCAGTAAGACAAGACTCACGGGTGGACCTCAAAGGCACATGAGTGATCAATCAGGAGGAGAGGTCTGGTGGAAGAATTACCATGATTAATGGCCTTTCTCACTGTTATTTGCTATTCATGTCAAAGCCACATAGGGTAAGTCGTGGGAGCATCCCGATGAAGGCAGAGGAAATCATAGATAGCTGGCATGCAATTACCTGAGGGGGAGAGCAGGAAAAGGAACTGGACTGAAATCCTGCACTTGAGTCAATACAAGTGAGTCCATAGTCAACACAGACAAAGGTTTGATAAACTGAGTAAGACATGCTAGAGTAACACAGCGAAACAAACACACATTTCAAATTCTTCCTCCTTATAAATTTTGACAGCTGAAAATAAATATGAAAAAGGCGGAAGTAATAATGTGCATGACGCAGATTTCCTCTATCACTTTTTTCCAGAAAGAGAGAGAAAAAGATTGAAAAGTGACTTGAGTGCCGGGCTCACTCAAGTGAATGTTCAATATTCAGTAACACTCCTCTGTGATGAGTCATTCAACTAACGATACGGCCCGGATCAATGGTCTACGGCTGAAAACTCCAGCTATTCTTATTTTAAACTTAATGCACACCCTCGGCAAACATAATGAATATTTCATGACTGAGACACATTTTGACATCAGAGCAGCGTCTGACTGTGTTGCTGACTTTCTTTTCCGTTCACATTAGGACAATTTGTCAATATCATTTACAAAGAGGAGGCAGAATATTATTGTTCAAGGTGACTGATAAGAGACATAATAATAATGCTCATGTCAAGAGTGTAACTGTCACCAAGGGCACTTTCCGATGTCCTTTGTCATCAGATCCTAATATTTTTTCATGATCTGTCAATCTGTGGGTTTGATCATTTTATTAAGTGTTATTTTTTTGAGAGAGTTTAGATACGAGCAAAGCGCTGTCCTTGCATGCTATGTTTAACAGTTCAAAAATATGCAGCAAAATGCCTTTGTGGGGATGAAAAGGCAACAGTGAGTCAATATGGCAGTTAGCACAAATTAACGCCTCTTTAATTTAAAGCCCCCATCGCGTAACAATCAAAAAAAAAAAATAATAATCCTTTCCGAACATAAACATCGACATAACGTACTGCTATGTGACTCATCAAAGAGAGGACGGTTGTGTTATTATAGCGCTGATGTTTACACGCTCTGATGATTTGACCTTTTCAAACAGAGCAACTGCAAACACAGAGAGGAAGTCAGACGCAGAAACTCTGACCTTTTTTAATTTGGCAGGAGCCCAGTCTGATAGTGTAGTTATCAGACCCTTCCATCAAAACAATATAAATCGACATCTATCAAAAAAAAAATGACTCAGCTTTTCTTCACTCTCCTGGCAGTAGCTGGGTAATCAACCCCTGTGAATCTTCTCATAGATCATGCTAATTCTACCTTACCTAAGGGTCATTTCCATTTCCTCCAGTTAATTAATGCAAAAAAACATATTAAACTAATCTTGCAGTATTTATTGAAAAATGTCAATCATTTTCAGCATGTACAGTATGATTTGCATTTAACTAATTTCTCATATAATGTCTGGAATTGAAATGCAAATTGCTGCAAGACATTAATATGCATATGCAAACCATGAGAGAACACTAGCTCACCTTTATTTGATAATGAATAGCATTGTCTTCAATAAGAGGTCACCCTGCAGCTAAATGGATGAGGACAGATTCTGCAGCGCTGTGCAACATTACCCAGTTCTCTCAAAGTGAGGGCTTTAACTGTGGGCTTTTCATAAAAAAGTAAAATTACTCTTAGTCTACTAGAAAGATAGAAGTTAGCGTATTGTAAGCAAAAATTCTCATTTTATTTAAATTTCAAATCAATTCTGTGCGGCATAGGCTTTTCAGCTGCACTGCAGTAGTGCCAGCAGGAGACTTCTCTCTCCAAAAAACTGACGGCATCGGCCATTCTGTCAAACTGCATAATAACAACCCATGCACACATTCAGTGGCTATACAAGACAAGTCCTCCAAACTAAACAAGGGCTCATTTAATCTGATTGCAAAAGCATTTTAAGATGACTAATATGAGTGTTTTACTGTAGCACCCGCTGCCAGGAAAACACTGACAATGGCACCATCATACAGGAAGTTGTGGTGTTCTTATAAGGAAGGTTACGATATTGTAGCCCTTGTTCTATCAGCACAAATACTCTCCTCCAATGTAAGCCAAGGTTTACATATAATTTGCACCTCTAAAAAATTGTCGATGCATTGCAGGTCAATCAAGACTACACGAATGTGTCCCGCTCCCTCGAAAGGAGAGCAACCTCCTTCAACAAGTGGGGACGATCGGTAGAGTTCATGGGCACCAGAGTACGCTTTCACTTATCGAATTAGAGTAACAGTACCATAGTCATTCACTGTTCACTCTATGATAACAACAGGCAGAGTCCGATGAATGTTTGACCACAATGATACATTGATTTGGGTTTAAATTCAGCCTTGTACTGACAGTCAGCAGTGTTTCCACTTTAATCCAAAAAACCTACAGAATGATGAATGCCTGCTGTTTTTTTCTTTTAGTCTTAAATCAAATCCCAGATCAAAGCAAGTGTTTCTACATTGTAATCCTAACATCACTCATTTTCCCAAATGCTTTGCTTAAAGACTAAGAGCTAAAAGAATCACTCTTTCCCCCAACAATGAATGGAAAAATTATGCTCTGTCAGAGACATTCATATCAGTGAGCTCCATGTGTCTTTCTGTGCCATTTTCCGAGCTATAATTCCGCAGACACAATATGTAAGCAGTGGCACGACAGCCATATCCACCCAAACTGTCCTCGAACCAAAGAGGCTTTGAGGACAGCACATTAACACAAAGAGGACAGCAGGCTACAGTGTCTTTATGTTAGCTGAGGTTACCTTGATTCACACTGCAGTTTATTTAAGCTTGGGACTCATACAATAACCGTATGTGTGTTGATAACTCACATATATAAGCTATTTTACAGTGACAGTGATACATACTTTGAGACAGAGCATCTTCAGTATATAATGAACAAGATTGAGAGTTGGCTTGATAAGAATTTAGGAAAATAAAAAAAACAGACCAACAACAGGCCAGATAAGTATGATGGGCTAGCAGACAGTGAGATGTATCAGTATTTAAGAACAGCGAAATAGCAAATTCCATACTCGCTTCAGGATATTGCTCTGACTGCTCCACGCTGAGGTCTAGCAGCTGCTACACAGAGAGATATGACCTATCTGCAGCAGCTTTCATTTCATCTAACTAGTGCCAGATAGTCAGATGCTATACAATATTACCTTCATCCAAAAGTGTTCCCCCGGGAGCAACACCCAATCAAACTCATTTGCCTTTTGCCATCTAAATCATGTTATACTAATAATGTTTCACACTCAAACAGGCTTACAGGATTACAACCTGCTCTGGAACCTAGAATCTGTGCTAAAAACAAACATGAAAAGGATTTGCAAGAAGAGTATTTTAGTATATATGTATGAGACACTTATCATGTAAATGTGGAAGCATTTCAGTAAACCAAATCTGGCTTTAATTTTAAAAGCCCATCTGAAATCCTATCCTCCACATTAATGAGGAAATATTCATAAATGCAGATTCAATGAAAGAAATTTGGTGCATTTAACAGTTTGTGACTGTGAATATAAAGAGCTGATCTGAAAAATGTCCAGCTATTCAGGGAAGACAGTTGGATGGTTACCAGTGACAGCACAAAGGGCATTCACTCGTTGATTTCATTCACATCTCCACTTCCTCCCACTGTATAAAAAAGACGCCAAAATATTCTGGTTACAGGCGCTGCTTTTGTGGGCTAATGACATCATTTGGAGCCAGTCTTTGCAGAAGTGATCAGGGGATGGAGACGTGGTATCAATCCCGCCAGAACACCTTTCAGACTGTATCAAAAATCGGCCACTTCAGTCAATCATGATGTCATATATATCTTTGAACTGCATCAAAAAACTATTTTAAACCAAACTCATCAAAAAAAATGAACACTGTATGTACAGGGTAACAGATATTATCATTGGAAATAATTTATTTACATGCTATTTGATTTTTTGTTTAAGCCTAAAGGGCGGTCCACACCGAGAATGATAACTATAACCATGATAGTTTTAAAAGTCATTGCACGGCAGAGTCCACACTAAAACTATAACAACAACGACAGTGATGGACGATATCGTTGGGATCGCTTTCAGAGCAATTTGATGACCAATAGAAACGCTGACAACCAATCAAAATCACAGTACATATGAAGAAGACGTAGTGTTTCCCACTTATGCCACAGGAGGGAGTATACCTTTAAGTGAGCGCATCTGTCAGTAGTAAACATGACTTGACTTTGATGGATGTACAACGATTTTAATGTGTTTTGCAGAATAGCAGTAAAAGACAAAAATTAGAATCCATGCTTAATCTTCATTCAAGTGTGCAACACAATACATGTTTTTTGATCCGAAGAATCCACATGTTTAGATCAAAAGCAGTTCGGGTATGGGCATCTCATGACTTGGTTTGTAGAGCAGAAATGTTTGATGTTGAATGAAAACAAATTTTAAGCTAATTGATGCATTTAAGAAACATGTTTTGATGCTCATTTTAATCACTCAGTCTGGACTAATGTGGCATACAACTAACTGAACACTTTTGGTGTAATTTAAGGCTACAAACAAAACATAAATAAATGTCATTTGGTGCTGATGGAGTCATAGAAGGTTTTTTTTTTCTTTACTGAAGTCTGCACTGCTATTTACAGACATTATAGTTCATCAGTGTGGATGCTCACACATAGTGATTTTTATTGTTATAGTGCTTGGTGTGGACGGCCCTAAGTCCCTTTTGCAAACATGGAGGGGGCAGGGTTTTTGGCCTCACCTTTTGGAAGCAGTAATGTCATTTGTCTTGATACAGTCACTGGTCAGTGTGTTTTGTTTTTCCAATTTCGGATTGAGGCAGTGCTTGTTAGGCTAAAAGCGTCAGGGGAAGAGAACATAGTTGCCTGCTGAAAAAGTGAGAGTCATTTGTTTTAATTTAATATTTATCTACTGGAGGATGCTGAGTTATCAGAAGGAGCTAAATTGAAAGACACCCAAGCGTGCCTGCACCGAGTCAGCAAAAATACTGAAAAATAGCCGGCTCTGATGACCCTCAAACAGCAACTGAAGAAGTAGTTTGGGAAGAAGACTGGGACACTTAATGTGTCTGAGAGTGATTATGAGCAAACAAGAGAAAGATGCAGACTTTGCACATGTGACCATGACAGCAGGGATCAAGCACTTTCCGCTACAATCATATCAGTAGCAATTAACACTCCTGTGGCGTTTGGCCAGGTGTGAATTTACAGCCAGAGCCAGCTTGAACTATTTTCAGTGTCATGTCATGTTAGCAAAAAGGTTTGAAGGATTCAAAATAATTCTATGTTGATTTGCTTTCCTAAGTAGTGTTTTGTTTTTTATTGTGCACTCAAGGAGATCAAGCAAACTGATGTCGGTTTATTCATTTTAAGAATGCCTTTTATCACTTTTTGCAAATAAATTTCTCCTGTGTTGACTGAAACCCCAAAGATATGGCAATGCACAAGCTGCTCTGACATGAAAGAGTTATCTCGAGGAAGATTAAGTCTCCATTCTACAAAGTTCTAATTTGCATGGCTGTTTTCCCAACCAGGTAACAGCTGTCAAAAAGCAAAACACTAGATCAATTGTATTTGAATAGCCTGAAAAGTAAAATAGGAGCTGTAGAGTAATTTAGAGGTCTGAAACCAGCCTATGACTCTCCCTACAGGATCTTAAAGTTATTATGGCTAGATTTTTTTTTATACAGTATGATAATAGCCTCCTTGAAACTACTGCTGATCCACAGATCACATTTGTGCAAGATGAGGCAAGGGTGATGGTAAAATCCACTGTTGTCAGACACGGTGTGTTGGTACTACAACTCATGAGACAAAAATGTTTTTATCTAACTGACAACAATTATGTCCAGCTGTCAAAAATAAACACTGCCAAAACTTTCTGTGTGAAACTCAACTTTTTATTTTACTTCTGTACATGCTAGGATGTAGACTCTTATTAGGGTTTGCATGACCGTGATGAGACTGTATCACTCAAGTTAACTGGCTAAAAAAAAATCCCAAAACAAGTCATACACATAACCCAACACCATGTAATATCCAGTTGATGATGAATGCAGGTAGCTCATATCCTGTGACAGCCTTCCTTTTATTTTAAGTCTTTTCATTGAATGCACTTTAGAAAGTCTGAAGCACATGGTTTTCTCTTGACAGAAAAACTCCTGACTCCCGATTTTGCACAGGTCATTGTATTTTCTAGCCCTCAATTTATTAAACACTGGATTTCCAATTTTGGCATGAAACTAGCTCTCAGGTCAAGCACAAAGCTTATTGAACTGAAATGCAAAGTATGGTCAGGGAAGCTATGTCTGGGTTTCCTGTAGAGAGCAGCAGCCCTCAATAAACTTCTGCAATGTAATATGTGAATTCATTGTTGACAAGGCTTTCAAAAATCAATTCAAGCCATGGCGAGCAAACTTTACAGCAAATCCAGTCTGCTGTCCAGGTAAGTCCTTTTGAAAATGCCATAATGAGATTAGAAAGAATGAGACATGGACATACAGTGGCACTTCGAACAAAGGAAATGTGCAGTTATCTATTACTCGGGCAGCTTTGTAGGAAGGCTAAGTAGACCTCATGGGACACCGAAACCTAATCTCATTTACTCTGGTATTTAACCACGAGCAGATCTATCCTGTCTACTTTTACAGTCTGTAATCACTGCCTAAGATCAAAGACAAGACTGACAGCGCTCTGGGTTAGGCACAATACTGACAGAATTTTTCCTAAGCAAAGCAAAAGAGAGATGACGGCAAAAAGTGAACAGAAGGGTTCTTGTGCAGAAGGGTACCATTTACCTATTTGGCGTGTGCAAATTTGATCCTCGGGTTTTTTCTGTTGCCTTTAGTTTCATTTTTTGTCACATTTAGGAGACAGAGGCTTTACAGACAAATATGCCCAAAGGGGAAGGCACTCTTAGATTTGCTCTGTGATTACGATTATACTATGCATCAGGAAAGTGACATGGCAATCGAACAGCTGAAATGAAATAGTGAAGCATGTGTGATTGCAGTTAGGTAACAGTAGAGTGCATTCCAAAAGCTATAGTAGTTTCATTTCAATTTCTTTTTCGGATGGATGGCTGATTTGCCACAAGGATTATCACCATTCAGTGTACCGACCTTGACTTTGGAGCCTCGCAACTGAAAAGAATCAGCATCAGAGACATGAGCCGCGCAGTGTCTTAGATCTGTGTATGATTGGATGAGCACGCAAGCAGCACACAGTGTGATTCATTTAGATTTCTACATCTATCTTTTAAGCTTTACTCTGTGTTTTTTGTGTGGATAGATGTATTGAGGGAATGAAACTTTAGTTAGGTCGCCCAAATGTCAAGATTCTTTTTTATTTCTTTATGGTTCAAGACTATAAAACCTACAGACAAGATTATTTTTTAGCAGTCATGAGTTTATCTTATGTATGAAAGACCTAATGCCACACTGACTCCGTTGGTGTTTTAAAGGACAGGTTGCATTGGAGAGAAGCACGATTCTTCCACTCCCCAAAAAAATCAATTTAGGACAATTATAACCCAAAGTCCAAGTGTCACACCAGGCATTCTAATCTCAAGGCTTCCACAAGATCGAATAAGCTTTTCCCTCAGCTGTACTACACGAATAAATTCTTCAAAACTGTTGAAATAGGGAGGCTGCCCTCAATTCATGCTTGAGCACAACATGACAATGATTCCAAAGATAATACAATCCTTAATTAATTTTTTCACTGTGAGTAACTGGAAAACTGATTATTTCACAACCAAACAGTGCTGAGCCGTGTGTTGTTAAGTTTGTTCTCTTTTTATTGATTCCTTTAAACTTCATTCAAGAGAGAGTAATCCAAAGTGACGAGAGGACTTTCATGACAGCATGGATTAGGCCAGTATTGTTCTATTTGTAATCTCCCAGAGTCGCCTTGCGGTGTTTACTAAAGTAAAATGTGTCGGCGAATGACACTTCTTACCTTCACCACACATTTCAAAAACGTTTTATCATCTTTCAATCAGCACAGTCCAAAGTAGAGCTTATCAAAAACCACAGGAAATAAGCAGCTTTGGGCAAAACAATTTCTACTACATTTAAAAGAAATGATTTCTTAAATTCAACATTATTAAGTCAAAGACAAAAGCAGGTTTGGTAGACGGATGGAGAGTACAATTCATTAAGTACGTTGGCTGTGAACACGGTGTCTTTGTGTTTGACAGTTTTGTTACCTGTCCATGATGTATCCTGCCTCTCACTGAGTGCATGCTGGGATAGGTTTCACTGCAGTATTACCAATTCTTTCTAATGGCGGATAGCTAAGGGCTGCAGAAAATGCTAATTTGTTTGTCATTTCATCACTACGTGCTATATCAATATACATGATGTTAAAAGGGATCTATCGAAGTTATACAGAGTCTCTACATTTGTGTAGAAAGTGACCCTGATTGAGGAACTGAATGATAGATGAATTAAAAAATGTAAAGCACATAACAATCTTAAATATCCAGGTTTTGTTCTCTTTGGCAACATCTATTGTGAAATAGTTGACACTGTTGTCATTGGACTTATAAACCATTTGACCGCAACATGATCAGAAATGGGGCAAAAAAATAAGTACACACACAATCTTGTCACATTTCTGTGATATATATACAAATAGACAAACAAATGTGCCAATAAATCCTAAAAAATTTGATTCCTTCTTCTTCTTCTTCTTCCTCAGAAGTCATCATGTCTTTGAGCTTTTAGATTTTCTTCAGTATAAAAATATTTCCCAGTCATAGTTGTTTGTACATCCGTGCACGAACATGTGCATCCAAAAAAGGATCTAAAGTTGTAGCCCAAAGCTAATTAACTGACTGCAAGGCAACATTATGCTTCCTGTTTACAATTCTCAAGGCCCCAGATTTCCAAATGTCAAAAAATTTGGAACCTGACTATCCTCATATTGAAGTATGATAAAATTAATGATGGGAGTTACAAAAGGGATTTGATGTTGCTGAGGGGCACAGTTATCTAATTATTGTAGCAACTTAACTGCAATATACTGTAACAATACTACAACCATGTTTGATCAAAGGTTTAAGTCTTTATCCAAAACAGGAATTGTAATAGAGTAGGGAATATCTTGAAATAAGCATCATCTTATATTC
>JAPZDX010000002.1:10942472-10952517 GCA_029783625.1 Naso annulatus | reverse complement strand
TCTTGTAAATAATATCCATTTTTTTCCAGTAATTTAAGAGTTTGAAAGTTAAAAATTTGTGAGTTTAAAACTCGAAAATTCTGAGTTAAAATCTCAGAACCCACCCACCACCCCCCTTTCATACAATGGCCCTAATATACCGTCCTACAGTTCAGTTCAGATTTTTTTTGGTCATTTGTCTTTGACTTTACTATGAATGCAAGGGAATCAAAAGGTGAATAATCTGTATGAGTTTGAAAGTGAAAGTGACACAGACCTTTGGAGGGTTCAGCCTTCGGCTTTGCATATAAGACGTTGTCTTGTTCACCCATGACCTTCACATGGACACTACAGAAACACACCACACATGTTTTACAGTTAATGTTCACCTTCGGCTACCAGGGCACAGTAATACACACTTGATAACACTGGTGCTGAGACAAACACACCTGAGCGTGTTAATATCAATAATAAAAAGAATGACAGGCTCGTTGCTGTTTGGCACTGTGAGAATGAGTGGGCATGTTTCTGTCTCCTCCGCCTGGAGAAAAAAAAACATCACAACAAACAGTCAAATGATACATTTCAAACCACAGCACGTCTTCCCCCAAACCCACCCTGTAACATTTAGAATTTGATAGATCAGTATCTTGTACTAATAGCACTCATAATAAAGTACAAAGTTTTGTATTGATAACATTACAGTTTGACTAATTAAAATTAGCCTGAAAGTATCTGTGTGATGCTCTGCAGAAATATCCATGATTGGATGTACTCACTGTGTAGGACAAGACACTGCTCACACGTGACCTGGAGAGGCTGAAACCAACCTGAGGAGAGTTACACATTTGGTCAGTCAGTGAGTCTAAAGCACAGGATAACGCATAAAAATAAGTGTAAATACAATATTTTTGGGGGTGTAATGATATATTTAACAAGGACACAATGCGTATTACGATACATGGTTGGCAATATTATACAAGAACGATATGGACTCATTTAGAGCGATCCGATATGATACTATACAATGACTAGGAATCAATACAGTTACTTTTTTTTTTTTTTTCAAAAGAAAGAGACAAAGCCTGTTTTTGTGCAGTGGTGGAGGAGGTGAAACTCCGAAAAAGCTTGATACACTGAACTACACAAACATTCAGTTCAAGGCCTCGATTCAATCTGTGTGGAGCGCAAACGCCGACTGAAAATCTCTCGTTCTCCTGCTGCTTCCTGCCGACACAGTACACATGAGCAGAACATCAGAGAATGACCTGGAGTAACCTTTACAACTATATACTATTATAACTGAGAAAAATACATCCACATTAACAACATTTGACATGAGAAATACATGGCACTGATTCTTAGTGTGGATACAATCGATTCTTGCTTTGAAAAATGATTTTACATCGATACAAGTCACACTAGAGGAACAATTACTGTTTACCATCAATGTAGTTTGATCGAAGAACATAAATCGATGCATCAATACATTAATGCATCATTATAACAATGGCCGATTTACAATTTACAATTTTCAACACTCCATGTATTCAAATCCATCCAGTGTTTTACTTCAACTTCATCAATTTCAATTTTGTAATTTAATTACAAAAAAAACAAAGTAATCATAATCAGTTACAGTTACTGAGAAAGAATGTGTAAATAAAATAGTTACTGAAAAAAATGTTATTGCAAAGGGGGTTACATCTGAATAATTTCTGTGAATGCTCTGGCTATACGTTGAATAATGTTCATTTTGCTGCTTTGCATGTTTTAATGCGCACAGTGAATTCTTTTTTCATTTCCAGTCAAGGCCGTTTGGTAAAGTCTGATGCTGTTCTGATGCTTTTGATTGGTTCTCTTGTTTGAATTTGCAGCACCCGACGTTCGCCCACTAAATCAATCCACCGCTCACAGTTAGCATGCCACCATGTCTACAGATAAAGACGCATTCCAGTGCTGGAAATTAAAAAACATATACATATATATTACTCAGAAATCAGAAAAGTGCAAACACAACAGTGCAATGCACAATATGTTTATCAGGTTGTTGTATGTTTATCAATGTCGACAGTTTCTATATATATCTATATATATATCTATACATCCAACCTGAGGAAACATCTGCAGGTACGCAGCCATACCAACATACTGTTGAGTAGAGCTGTAGGGTTACACTGCCTGGTTTAAACATTTCAAAATGTTAGCAGTTGAAAACATTTGTTACAAATTTTTAAAAGTAATCAAATGTAAGAAGTTACATTAGTAACTTCTTAGTAAGTAATATAAATAGTTACATTACTAATTACATTTTACTTGGGTAACTCGTAATCTGTGACCTATTACATTTCCAATGTAACCTTCCCAACCCTGGGCAAGAACACTCACAGGCCGCTTTGATCCTCAAGATTAGAGATGCAACATATTTAATGGTGATAAATAAATAAACTAATAAAGGGAACATTTTTGACATCAGTTACAGTGCCCATAGTAATAAAACCAAACTGCTTCCACTTATCATCCAATAAAGACAGGAAAAAGAAAAAGGATAAAAGATGACATGACAGTACTTATATCAACTTCTATCAAGCTTAAAATACACAAGAAACATGCAAGTGAGGTCAATTCACTGTTGGTTCAAGTCACTTCATGGAAATTATTGACAGTATTTACCATCCTTATCTTCTAACACTAACATAAATGCATGTTACCGTGCATTTCTTCCTTTTCATGTCCTGTATAAATATAACCATTTTGAAAAACATGATTCCATTCGTTGAAAACCAGCAAAGGCAGCGAGAATTCACAAGGAAAACCAACTCCCATCCAAACACAGTCACACGCACAGCATCCAGCACTTCTTACGGGGAATGAAGTGTAGTTCACGTCCCTCCGAGGCAGGCGGAGAGAGGACAGGCTGACATCCAGAGTGCCATTAGCATAGAAACCAAAGTTGTTGAGATCGACGGCAAATCGCGTTTCATTCTGAGAAGAAATACAAATGAAAATAGGAAGAACTGAGCTGCTGGGTCAAACGGTTTAATAATTTCAGTTTACATCTTGAGTTCGACGGCAGAAAAGCTCCTTCAACTTTTATCCTCACAAGCTTAGACTTCTTATTCTTTCTTAAAACCTAAATATAACAAAATTATGGTCGTATTCACACGGCCCAATGTGTAAATAATCGTTCGTCGAAGATAATTAAAGCATACTAACTAGCTGTAGCTCATAAAATGCCGTCTGGAGGACTCTAACCAGCGTCATACTCCACGTTAGCTTTCTAGCTAACATGACTGTAGTTTGAGGCAGACGTCTTACCGTTAGGGTGAGACTGTGTATCCTTGCTTCGCATCCAGACAGCAGGAGAAGGAGAAAATATCCAGCCAAGACACAACCTCTGTGCGCCACAGCCATCACCAGGCAGTTACCGACCTGCTAACAGTGACTAATAACTGCTTATGTGAGCGAGCCACAATCTTGCCGGATGGCTAAACAGCAAGCTAGCTAGCTAGCAGTTTCAACAGGATACGACGCGAGTAACAGTGATGCTAATCTTTAAATTTGGTGTTTTTGTTATTTGATTCCCGCGTTTTTTATGCCTAGCTGATTATAAGAATGTATGAAACGATTCCCTATTCTTCTGAGTTTTCATCGCGGAAGGTAACGGCTAGCATTTAGCTGTTAGATGGCAAACTCTCTCTTCCTGGTCATGAATCCAAGTACAAAACATTGAGCATGGTGCGGACAAACACGTCACTGATGCAGGCTTACTTCCGGTACGCTGCCAAAGACATTATTCAGAGGGCATGTCGTGCAACTAAATCGACCAAAGCTAATAAATGATGAGTTATAAAATACGTTCTACATGATCAATCCATAACTGAGTGTCAGTCGTCTGTGAAAACAGTCGAGGTCTTTGCCTCCACAGTCCTGGCTATACCTTGTACTTCCTGGCTTAGATTTGGTCACGTGTTCTGTTTTGACAGTAAGCTTCCGGCTGAGAGAGTTCACGTGAATGAACCTCCACGTCGGGATGCGGAGATATCAGGTTTGACACGTGGAACTAACGTTATTTCCATTGAAGGAAAGTGTTTTAAATTTCATAAATGAAAATTACTGACAAAATCTTTATTTTTACCATGAATATACCTCTCATATGCTATGTCAAACTTCACATTTATAGTTTAAATGCTAAAAATAAAAAAGATTTGGTCACTCCACGGCCCACAAAAAGGGACCAACCAAGCAAACAAACAACTAAACAAAAATCATGAGTGCCAAAGCAAAAAATAGATATTGCTTCATATTTCTTATTATTTAAACATATGTTGATTGGTTCTACAGAAGGTAGAAAGAGCTTAAAACATAACACTGACATCTTTCTACTCTGCAAATTTTGTAGCACGCAGCAGCCTTTTTCATATTCATTGAGCCACATTTGCATTTAGAGTTGTGATTCTGCCATTTCTTCAATTCCAGATGAGTCCGTATCTTTATGCTCTTTAACCTCACTCACTGAGGCCTTGGCTTCACCTGCTAGCCGGTAACTACGGTGGTCCTGGAGTGCCAGTCACAATCACAAAATGAAAACACAACTGCAAAAAGAAAAATGCAACAACAAATCGTTGAAACACAGCAACAAAAATGTTTAATTCAATACCAGGCAAGTGTACAAGGGCCAAGGTAATTAACTTTGACTGCCAAGAAGTGCCAGTTAAGGCCACCAAACTAAAACTGGTAGCCCAGCACAGCAACAGTAAAACTAATCTTGGAAAGAGCTTCTTTCTTGGCAAATATTTGACTTGTCAAATGTAGACTAAATGTAGGCTAACAACATAATTTATTTGCTTCCAGCAATAGGCGTACTTGCTGGACCTGTGCAATCAGTAATGTTATAAGCCCTGCTCGTTTTTCCTGCTTTCACTAAAAAAAATGGGCTGCTGTGAAAGAAAGTAATTGAATTCATGAAACCCTTGTGAACCCAAACTTAGCTCATGCTAACGTGTGTGTACTGAACTGGAGAACACTGGGCCCTGGGATACGCCTGCACTGAAACTAGCTACGGCTGTACCAGAGTCAGTGAGGCTGTCACAAAAATACGCAGCTTTGTTCAGCTGAGTAAGAACATTTTACTGCTTATGAATTAAGATTTTCAACCTAAGAAAAAGATTATTTCGTCTCAAAAATTATACACGTCCAATATAAATAGGCCCACATTTTTTCATGTTAGCAGAAATGCCAACTTTACATCAAGAGACCACTTTTCAGCAGACTGCACACTTTCAAGTTAAGCAACATCTTTTATTTAAAACTGGAACGAGCTGTTAAACATTTCCACATCAACGACAGAATTACTGTGTATTGATGTTCATATTGATTGATACACCAGAGCTGGTGCCTTGGATGTTGGGTGCCACAATAACACTTCTACCCTGGGTACAAACTGTGGCACCAGCAGCAGGAATCAAACCAGAGGAGGAAGAGGAAGATGTAGGATGGGGGTTTTGTGCAGCTGTCGATCCCACTGGTGACAAATGACAGAAACATACAGAACAATCACCACCTGAAAACAGAGCTTTTACAAAATGAAGCTTTAAAGATCAGTCTGAGAGAAACTGTACAATCTGTAAACCTCTGATCTGCCACACCTGCATATTTCCCCATTAACTTCTCTGCTGCGTTGTTCTGATTCATTCTCTTCAGGATTTCAGCAGCAATGGTCACAGCTGTTTCTTCGCCGTACTTCTCTATCATTTTGCTGACAGTGTCCTGCCGGTCTGCATCCTCTAGGAAGCTCTTAAGAATGGGCTGACATCCGTCCAGCACCGGCTGACTGAGTATCCACTTAAACCTCTTGAAGTCATTGGCGCCCAGCTCATCCAGAGTGTCCGAGAGCAGGAGGGAAACCTGCATTTTTGATCACTGAGGAAATAGAAAATAAGATATCAGGTTGCGGACTAGCAAACTTGTTGATGAGCCAGTTTTTATCTTCAATTGAAGGTCCTTCATTAAAGCTGAGTCTTAATGAAATTTGAATTAATTCTCTTGAAGCCAGCCACGTGTATTTGACTGTTTGAAGTTTGCGATGAATTTCCACATAAAGATTTAAAGGATTCATGTCTTTGTTGAACTGAGTGCTTTGAAAGTAGGGGTGGGACAAAATATCTGTACGGCAATATGTCATCATCCTGACCCTGAGATATGATTATCAAATTGCTGGCGCCAAATATCGGTATTTTATTTAAAATAACACACCGCTTTAAAATGAATATTAACTAATTATTAGCTAATTAACTAATGACTCCTCTTGGTGGCGCTTACGACATGAATGCTGGTAACATGAACAGAAATTAATTGGCTGAAGAAGAAGCTGACAGCAGGATAATGATGGACAGACGTGAAAAGAATTTCAAGTTAAAAGATGTCCCTTTCTAGTCTGAATTCTCGACCCACTTCCGCTTTTGCAGCGTCAATGAGACAAACAAAATTTTTCTACTCATGTATGTAATTTTTGCATTCTGTATTCTTCACAGACAGATATTGTGATATTGTGATATTGTATTGTAATGTCATGATATTTTGCAAGACAGTATTGTATTGATTCATAGATACCAGTTATCAATATTTTATTAAATCAGTTCTTAATAAATGTTGCAAACAAACTCACCTTTTTGTAAAATAGAAAAATAAAAATTATTTGACTTTTCAGTCCACTAAATGGTGCTAGGTGCTCATGGGTGAGGTAATAAAAAATGCAATAAAAATGATTACAGGGAGATTAGCAGACTGAAAGACGTATCATGTTGGATGAAACAGATCATGCTGACAGGGTTTTACATTGGGGAAAATGATTTGCAGTTTAAAAAAGTGAGAAAACCCCTAATTGTGATGCATCATTACTCATACCATGGTCTGGGTGAATACTTAATTCTGATTGGCTGCAGGGTGTCTGTTAAATAGGGTTATAGGACACCTATAAAGAAGTTCCAGTCAAATTGGCTGGTCACCGTTCCAGATTTGCCCTGGCTCAGCCGCTAGTGGGTACCATGGAAACAGAGACTAAGTTAAAGTCAGTCAGTCAGTCAGAGTCAGCAGCCTAATGTTCGAAAAATTGTATAAACAATATAAGTTGGGCTAAATGTTGAAAACTTGATGAAAACCATATCCCATATGGGTTACAATATTGCCAATCAGCCATTTAGTCTAGCCGCCAAAATTGGCATCAGCTGGCTGCGAACAATCGACATTATAAATGAACTAGATGAATAATAAAAAGAACATTTCACTTACAAGTGTCCCTCAGTGCCTCATCCTCTGACCACCACAGGGTGGCGACTGTAACACACAAGTGGTAAGAAGTGCGCTGGTCCTGTGAACTCACTGATACTTTGTATCACATAAGCCATCATCTCACATGCCATTCACTGTGCAAGACACTACATCAGGCTGCAGCTGATAGTGCACATTATTTTTATTTTTTTCTTGAAAATTTTGACATTGATTTGGAGACAGTAACAAGGCTAGATAGTTGGCTTGTGGTCCTGTTAATCAGACTCTCAAATCATATTTACTGTTTGTTAATCGTTTGCAGTGTTACTGATTTGGAATCTTGCTAGCATAACTTTAGCTTTTGGATTCACAGGTGAGTGGACTGTTTAATATCTCCCGTTGCCACGTCGTATCAAAGATCTGTCCAATGTTCTGGAGTAGTGCACATCGTTTCCATTACATTAGAACTTAATGGGATGGCAATGACTGTTCCAAGTATTAGTCAAACCCTCAGGTGTTGCCAGGGAAACAGAGTTGTGGCTTGTGAATAAGATTTTAACTGTAAAACGCATGAAAATATAAATAATTTTAATGTTTATTTCTTTGGTAAGTGACCGTGGTATAAGCGGGATAATGCCCTTCAAGGTGTCCAATTACACGGAGTTAATGGATTCCACGGAGGCAACCATCCTCCACTACACGTCATCCATTAACGTAGGATAATTGGACACCTCGTTGGGCATTATCCCTTCCATATTTTGTCTTGCAATATATCGATTATGGCAGACTCGCTGTATTGTGATATTACGGTTATCGTGGGCCAAATATCACGTATCGCATATCGTATCATTGTACCCCTGTTATTCCCAGCGTGAAAGACAGGAACATCATTCTGTTTGTGGTTACAGATCACTAACTAAAACAATTTTTCATTAGCATGTTAATGTCTACATGCTGGTATACCACTATTTGTATCTGCCAAAAAACCCCCTCAATATTGTTAATGTTTTCTTACATCTACTAAAAACACACACGCACACTGAGTATATTAGTTCCTTTTACAGTTCAATTTTTTGGATGTTAAAGATTGACAGATGAGCATATATCATCGCTAATTTAAAAAACATATCAAACAACTTTAATATGACTATCACTGGGTAAAAGGAAAACATACAAAACATGACAAGCAATGATGATGAATATTGGAAAAAATAAAATCACCATTGAGGAAACATTTTGAGATAGAAAAAAAAAATTAATAAAACATAATTTTAACTGAATAAGTTAGACCAGACAATAAGTGAGATGTGTTCTCTTTAACATGTCAGTAAATGTCTTACCGTGATTAGGAAGCTGTTCTGACTGAAGTCACTCCAATGAAACGCCGCAGCATGCCGTCTTCTTTTAGTTTCTCACTTAAGACAGAACAGGAAGTTGACCAGCAGCAAACCACCAACACACACTCCAGTTCAAGTTAATAGACACGACGTGACTGATCACAGAGCTCAATTCAACACGTCCCTCTGAAAACTCACGTCTCAAAGCAACACGCAGCACATATGTTCACCACAGTGACAAATTTCCCACAAGAAAACAACATTTTCACGTGATGATTTTTTTTCTCTTTGCTCAGTAAATCACTTTTTTTCCCAGGGGAATCCATTAAGGCTGACCAGCTGCTCCAGTAGTTTACAATTCTGCAAAGCACCAAATCATAGTTTTTTATAGCTTTGTACATTTATTCAATGGATACATTTTGCTTGCAGAACACAAGATTTTGAGAGCTAAGAGTCCTGTATAGTACAGTCTGTAGACATTCAGTATTAAAATTTTGACCAAATTGACACTCAGACTGCTCTGTCTTTTTAAAAATGCATTTCTGCAATTTTCTATGAAGAAACACACTCGACAAAATAAAAAAAGTAATAAAGTAAGATAATAAGTATGTAGGTTAGTGGACATTATTTAAGAAACTGGGAATAATTGGGGAAAAAATTGGAAATATGGGATAACAATGGTTGCACTGAGAGAGATCTGCCATCAAAAGTCCATTAAGCCGTTTAATGTGTCAAATGTGGCAGGTCACCTGTACCTGAGCCTGTCGGAGCCATATGCCACATATTGTAAATGCTGTGTACATTGTTTGTGTCGCACACTGCACTACATCATCCAGGGCAGCTGGCACATCATGGGCATACTGGCAGGAGCAGCATTACATGTACCTGTTCCAGTGTGGAGAGAGGGCAAGGGTGGACTGGGACAAAAAAATCAGCCCTGGCATTTTTGGCCCAGACCGGCCCACTACATAATCGGTTGACACCACCTTCAAATACACCACTCTTGCAGCCCCCTTGATCATGCATACTACATAGGAGAGTTGTACTTCTCGATCACAGCTAATGAATAAAGCACGGAGTTGTGAGCACAAGGACTAGAACTGACAACTATACATGTATAATAGAAAGAAAAGGGTTTTTTTCAGTACAAAAATTCAAAATCATTTTCAGAGACTGGCCCACATTGGGCATCAGCCCACTGGGACAGTGCTCCGTACTCGAGATGGCCAGTCCACCCCTGAGAGAGGGTGAGAGGGAGGAGCATAATTTTTGTTGGAGCGTCATCTCATAGATGAAAGTATTGCTTTCTGGCCACGCCCCTGTCTGGGTGAAAACAAAACCTCGTTGATGATTGGCGGTGAATTCAAAATATCCAACACTGCGAATTTAATCGCCTTAAATAAGAATACTGCATTTCTTCTGGGTAACAGGAGCGCACATACTGATGGCCAGCCAATCTA
>JAPZDX010000002.1:10840434-10861648 GCA_029783625.1 Naso annulatus | reverse complement strand
AGAAAAGTGTTTTCATCAAACCTTATAAGTCACATGAAAGGTGCCCTTTTACTTTTTGGATAGAAAATGTCATCACTGTATCATTTTATCCTTTTAGTCATTTGTGTGAAATGTAGTCAAAATTGTTTATAGTGACCTTGACCTTTGAGCACCAAAATCTAAGCATCATCATCGAGCACAAGTGGATATTTGAGTCAAATTAAAGAAATTTCCTCAATGTATTTCTGAGATATCATGCATAACAATGGAACAAACCGTGACTGCTGCCTGCACTGACACATAGAGAACCATCCCAGCTGAAGGGCCCTTGAACAAGACAAAGTCTGCACTGTAGCAGTGTCATGTCAGCTGCTGTCCTTGTGCAGACAGACCAAAGAAAAGAGAAGCTCTCCTGTAGCAATCATGAGACTGTCACCCGAAACAAACAAACCAACAAAAAAAATCTTACTGGTGTGTAGCTGTGCACATTGCTGCTGCTGCTGCTGACGGCATTGCTCAGGTTGTTAAGGTTAACGGACGCCAAACTCTGTTCTGACAGACTGTTGCTCAGGCTGCCGCCCAGACTCCCGGGACTCTCGCTGCCTTCTGCCTCGGGGTTGTACAGCGCTACCTACACGCACACACACACACACACACACACACACACACACACACACACACACACAGGATCCATGGTAATGGGACAATAAATGCAATTATACAGGGCCAAAACTTTAAGGCAAAGAACCATGTAAACTCATTCAAGGGCAATGATTCATGATTTTATTGTTGCTCATTTTGCTCCTCTCCCTCATTTTATCCATTTACCACTTCACAACCAGGCTAAAGTGAGCACTGCTTACCTCAAGAAGTTACCTATGCACCATTAACTTATGAGGCAACTCATGAGGAAAAATGGGGATTGAGTGCTGGTCTATGCAAATTGTTCCTGACGGCTTGTAAAATCACAGAACTTAAATACTGATGACTTTTCTTCCTTGAACACAGTGATTTTGATTAACTGTCTTAACCCAGAGACCACCGGGTAACTACAGACATGACTTTATCGTTACAAGTTGACACACAAGTCTCGCTTCAGAGGAAGTGTACTGTATACTGTCTTGTGGTGACAGATCACCAAGCTTTTAAAAGAAGTGCCTCAGGATTATGTTGAATCGTGTTTCTCTTGTTTTGCTTCACTGTCTGTACTTGTGAAGCACAGCGCCAGCATTAGCTCCAGGCAACATTTAATTGTATAGACAAATGTGAAATCATAGCCTTCGGGTGAGACAACAGTAAAGGCTCTCTGGGGCAGTGCTCTACCCTGTAAAACATCTTGTAGCGGAAAAAGAACTGTTTTCAGAAGTCTGTGTTTTTCAAGTGTTAATTTTCTGTTTTGGTGGATTTGTTGACATCTGAGAGAATGGGCAATTCTCTTTGCTGTGTTACTGTAGTAACAAGGGAATGATTATGTGGTTTACAAGAATGTCTGAGGTTTATGTCTATGCATCAGAGAAGAAAAAATGATAATGACCAAACACTTTCACACAGGTGCATTCGATAAATAGCGGAGATTAAATTCAAGTTAAAATCATTACAATATCTAAATGTAATGATAACTGTAACAACCTTTCAAAAGAGAATTATTTTCTGCTATCCTAGCTTTCTAGTATCATATCATAGGAACGTCTTTTAAAAGTGCAAACATTCTCCAATGCAAACAGAGTGAAGTGTGTTACTGGAGAGGCTCTGACGCACTGCTGTGCCTGCAGGACACCACCTGTTTGGATGTGGGTGGATATCATTGACGTTGGCATTAGAATTATTATCATCAAGGTCTTCCTCTTCCTGCCCTGAATCTTTTTTTTTTTCTTCCAAATGTATAGCGATGATTAAGATGACTCAAGTTTTAGTCTTCACTGGAGTAAAACAGAATTGTGGGGAAGTAAACTGTTTTCTGTTGCCTCTGTGACAAACCAAACAAACTAGAAATGTTGCAGTAATATCTGCACAGAGCTGATTTCTTTGACTGTTAATGATGCTCATTTCTGTCTTTTCTCATTGTCTCATTGTGACTCATTGTCTGTGTATCTAAAAGAATTTGAAAAACTTTTACAGAGTCATACAATAATGTCACTGAAAGCATTGTTTGAATTTAAATGGTGAAAAATGTGTTAGCAACTGCAGTAGCCAGTGGACCTTCAACCCTTTAGGATAGTTTAGGGCATGCACATTTTTAAGTTAAATGCATCACTCCCATGCAGTATGGGAGCGAAATTAAGAGGCTTGATCAGGGGTCCTAAACCTTATTTGTCCAAGGGCCAGAATTTTTTTCAAAGCAGACAGTGTGGGGACAAGACCTTTGAATTTAAAAAAATATATATTTACACTTAATTAGCCTATTAATGTGAACCTTATTTTTGACCAACAAATTAATGTTATTTTAATGAACTTGTATCACTGAGAACCAGAATCTTTACAACTAAATTTTAGCAGTTATCGACTTGAATAATCCCTTCAGAGATACCATATTTTTTTCATCCAATAACAGAGGGCAATTTTCAGCTTAAGAGGTCTCAAATACAACCAGTTGAAGGTAACAAGCAGATTGATTTGATAGATTTACAGATAGTCCCCAAATAAGCTGTGGTCTGATTGGGTCAAAATTTTCAACAGGGTTTTCTTGGGTGGAAATATTGTTTCAGCTGTCTATCAGCTATAGATCCACTGCCCTTGCTTTATTTATGTGCCAAAACCACAGATAAACTATTTGTCTGTAACTATACACAGAGTTGACTAGTGGTTTTGACAATGGACTATTTGTTTTGACTATTCTACCAAACCCCTACAGAGAACAAACTGCTACAAAACATGGAAGGTAAACAGTAATTAATAGAAAACACCGGTGGCAGTAGTCATACAGTCATAACATAGTAGGAAGGGAACTTAACTTACTGCACAATAGCAGTTAGTAGTCAGCCTAGAAAAGAAACTAGAGCAATGAGGGTTGTAACAATTATATTTCTACGATCCAACTACATTGATGGGTAAAAGGCAAATCGTCCTTCTTGTGTGACTTCTGTCATTGTAAAATCATTTTTCAAAGCAAAAAATCGATTGTATCCATACTAAGGATGTGTTTGTTTGTTATAATGGTAAATAGTTATGACATCACTCCAGTTCATTCTCTGACATCCTGGGCATGCGCATTGCGTGAGTAGAGTAATTTCAGATAATTGCAGACTAGAGCAGGGAAGCATCAGGAAAACGTAGAACGAGAGACTTTCAGTCCGCGTTTGCGATCCACACAGATTAAATAGAGGCCTTGCATTGAATGTTTGTGTAGTTTAGTGTACCAAGCTCCTCCAGTGTTGAACCTCCACTGCATAGAAAAAGGCATTTTCTTTTTCTCTATTTTCAGTTTAAAAAAAAAAAAAAATTTACTATATCGATTTCTGTCTATCTATCTATCTATCTAGCTATTGATCGATAGATCAATCATATCGGTCTAAATGAGCCCATATCATTCTTGGATTGTAATGCCAACCATATATCATAATACGCATCATATCGTTGCTAAAACATATTGTTACACCCCTAAAAGCAAATATTTACAGTAACATCCTATAATATCTGTCTATTAGCTGCATGTATGTTTTCATGCTATGTTTGTTCTATGAAATATCAAATAACTATTACAAGTTCCTAAAACCCAGAAACATATATGCCTATTTTTTTTGACAAACAGTCAAAATACTTCTTATTATAGAAGCAAGAACCAACAAGTGCTTAATCTTTTTACCAGATACATGAAAAAAAAAAAAAAAAATAGTTACCAAATCTACAGCAAGTAAATACATGTCTATATAATGCTGTTACGATTTTTTTCAAATGACAGTTGAACCCCCAAAGCATTAAAAATCTGTAGTAAAGGTGTTTCATATTGACAAATTCTGGGAAGTATGAGTCAGGATCTGTGAGAGGTGCAGAATGGAAAACTGGAATAAGCCGTCAAGTCCAGACCCTCACATCACATCCAGACCAAACACTTAACAGTTATGTGAGCTGCTGCTGTGGGACAAATTTTCTCTTTGGTTGGGGTCAGACGAAAGGGTCACGCACCACACATCATCATTCTGTGTGTGTGTGTGTGTGTGTGTGTGTGTTTGCCAGATCAGAGAGGCGTTAGAGGTCCCAGTTGTCACTTGATCTTTGACCCTCATACAGACGGTCACACCCAGCTCAGCTTTTCAGTCAGCATGTGTGGGTGTGTGTGTTTAACTGCACAGGTTGTCTGTGTGAAAATGAGGAACTGTATAACAGTCCAGTCCACTGATAGTAAAAGAGAAAAACAGACTCCTTCTGCTGCAGTTTTTTAGTTAAGTCCTCTTATATCCAGTGAGTATTAATTATCGCCTCAACAAACTTCAACACATTTTTGTTAGCTGCAAATACAAATAACAACGTCTTCTTGACTAATTTTTTATGTCAAAAATCATCATTACACATCATTCACAAATGAATATTCACTAGACCTGAAAGACCACAAAGTAGCATGTTTCTCACCTACTGAAAAGTTCTAATATAAGTGGATACAGAAGCATAATAGAGCTATAGCATCTCACGCTTAATGGAAGTTAGCTATTTTAAGTCAGCCACTAATGGCTTACCCACTCTAGAGTTTCCTTTCATGTAACAAGAAGGAGTATGCAGAGGCTGTATTGCTAGAAATGTGTCTAGTCTGAAGCCTTAAACAGCTGAAAGACTTGCCTTGTACACACAAGCCGTTTTTACACAGAGATCCTACGCTGGCGCCATGTTGAAGAGTTGCCAGTAACCCATCTTCTGTTAATTTAATGTTATTAACACAGAACCGAGCAGCGCATCTTTAAGCCGCTTCAGTCTGTCATTTTATTCGGCGAGCTGAGGTGGCGAATTCAAAGGAGACTTCACCGGTATGAGGTTTAACAGCATCAGCATCAGCTCCCTCTGTTGCTAAAAATGCCCGACATGTGCACCAAACCGTTGAATAAGTCATGAAACAGCGTATAAACGGTCTGAAAACGACAAAAATAATAACGTAACAGTCATTATATCCTTCTAGCATAGAGCTGCTCCTGTTGATTTGCTTCAAGCTTAAAAAAGCTCGACATCTGCCACGATCGTGTGAAAGGTTGTGTGTACAAAAATCTCTAGGTTACACGTTTACAGGGGGCAGTTTTTGCCATGTACACATGTACATTTTATGATTTAAAAAAACAACGTAGAAGAAGAGGAGGACGGTAAGTTTTTCACAGATCAGCAGGCTGATGCTTGTACTGGACTTTTTTTCCCTCTCTTCACAGCTGCGCACTGCATCAAGTAAAACTTAAGTCTGTCCGCTCATTCCTTTATTTCTTTAACACAATTGAGTTTACCTCGATGCTTAAGTAAAAGAGAATGGTTAGTGCAGGGACAAACATTAGTTTTTCAGCTTTTCCTAAACATTTTTGCTATCATGTCCCCTGAACACGGTCCAACCCATACCACAAACAACTACTTAAGAAGTGATTACACTGCGTAAAAACAGTAGAAAAACTGACAACAATGTAAAACTGTCATCAATGCTCATTCTGTTATAATTTTGTTTAATCCTTTGATCTGTCAAGATAAATGCTTGCCCCTCACCCGCCCTGCTGTCTCTTCCATTTAGTGTCATTCAGCTGTGGCTCCACTTCTGATTCGCCCCTGATACTAACTCTGAAGGTGGGTTATTGGCGGTGCAACTTGGACCCCAACGCCGTGTCCGCACTGTTTAAACAGACCACCGAGGCGTGTTACAGGCGCGTTAAACCCGCGCTGAACAGGCTGAGTAAAAGGGGCTATAGTCATTCATAAACTTCTAAACAGATGATTAGCCAGGTAATATTGGCATCTATACCTTTTTTTTATGAACAACATATGATCAACAGTCACAACCAACAAACAAACAGTGATTTTTTTTTACCTGCTCAGGGACATTATTTGTCATACTTGGTAAATTAAAGTCCCTGCAAAGGTTTTTAACTGATTATAATTAAGTCTAAATTTAATACTAATGCCTCATATCTCACTCAGGTCAGGGAGGAGATAAAAGCTTGCTATTGTGAATCTTACAAAGCCTTCATCCGGTCTGCTCGGTCAGCCAAAATGCTACAAAACACTTTATGGCACACAGACTGGAAGAGACGATTTGTTGTTTACGAGCACAATTGATCCGCTGTTTTTTTTGTTTTGTTTTTTACTATCTATGGGTTTTTCTTTAGATAGTTTCAGTATTTTGTGTTTATGGCCAAACTGTTCTTGTGCAAGTAAGTGGTGTGTTTCTTTTACTCTCTTTCGAAACAAATACTTGCACCTGACAAGATCTTCAAGTAAGTAGGTAAGTAAGTAAGCAGTACTGCTTTTTGTCTGTGTTGGGCATGCTTTTAGGTACTGTAGCTACATCAGTTACAATTAGAATCTGTCTAGGAAATGGTGAACCAATGGTGATGTTTCTCCACTGGGTTGAATTATAAGATACACTTTGTGAAGTATGTTTCAGTATAAGTTGAGTCTGTAGTTTGAAAAATATTAATGAATGGGCCTTTGCACAAATTCAACAGTGGCTGCAACTAATTCCTTTTATCTTTATCGATTGATTTGACATTTAACTTTGCATTTGGTTGATTCAATTTTTTTTTGTCAATAAAAGACATCACAGCATCCAAGGGCCCAAGCAGATGTAATCCAATTGCTTTTTAATGATTAATCAATAGTTTAAAAAGCTGCCAATTTTGGCAAATCATTCACGGAATCATTGCAACTCTACAAAAGCAAGCACATACTACTTCATTCTACTTTTAATTAAGATGTATGCCTCTCATGCATGGTAGGGTTTTGAAATCATTACTTGGTTAAGGTAAAGGTCAAGCTCAAAAATGATTTATACAGCACGTTTAAATCAACCACCGTCACCCAAAGTGATGTACAAGCTAAAAATGCAATATTAAATAAAGCAACACATCCAAACAGCTAACAGTTTATAGTGCTTATATGCAGCCAAACATTTGACAGCAATTTGTTTTTTCCCATCTCGGTGTTTCATACGCAAACAGGTTGGGAATTACCTTTTAGAATGAGTTTTTAACACTCCCTATATATTGCTGTATTTTGTATTATTTCTGCCAGTGAATTGAGGCACTGAAAAACCAAACCTTCTTGAAGGAGTAGCTGTTGTTGTACCTTGTTGGTTACTGCGTTGATGGCCAGAGTCGGGGATGCCCCTCCTGACATAATGCAGTCCATTCTCAGAGACTCGGACTCCAGGCTGTAAGGAGTTGATGCCTGAAAGTAGAGGACAGAGGAGTGAGATGGAGTAGAGGTTGGAATCGCAGGGTAATACAGGATATGACACAGTATGCGATGCTGCCCACAATAACCATGATATAACAATACAGATATTCTGCTATAATCAATATATTGCCAGACAATTACATAGTGGTACATCACAATATCTATTGAACTAAAGAATACAAAATGCATACATTACCAATATAAATACAAAAAACTTTGTTTGTCCCATATATGTTGTAAAAGCTGTGACTGAGAAAGTTTCTGGTTCATCTCCTAACTTTAAATTCTTTTCAAAGCTGTCCATCATTATTCTGCTGTCAACTTCTTCAGCCGATTAATTTCGGTTCACATTATCCATATTCATGTCTAGGCCCCGACTGATATGTTGGTTTGCTGATATTAGAGATATACATCAGTATAGTAGTATATGTTCTCCAATATATGCTGAGATTAAAGCTGTTTTTTAAAGGCTGGAAAAATGCTTGGACTAGCAATTTAAAATGGTGTAATCACGTAGTTTCAGTTCCTCTCAAAAAGTTCCTAGAACTATTTGGCCCAAAAACACCGACTGCATCGATACTTTGTCCTACACCTAGCATGGAGCGGTCGGTCCAGTGTTAATCTACATTCCAGCAAGATCAATAGGCCATTTTCACATGTCAAGGTAGGGCTGGGGAAAATACAGATTTTATATCAATATAGTGATATAAGGTTAGGTATCTAGTTTTTGATATTGTTATATTGTGATATTAAATATAAAAAAACACGCTATCTTTTCCTGATTTTAAAGGCTACAGTAACCTGATGTAATTTTCTGAACACATCAGGCTGTTTTACCGGTTCTAGTATTTGCCTTTACCAACTTAGTCATTATATCCATGTTACTGATGTTTATAATCAAAATCCTATTGCGCTAATATTTCATGAGAGCAGCAATGGTCATCTCAACAATTTTTTTACGTTATCAATATAATAAGATCTTCGGGCATTTATTGTGTTATTAAAGAGAGACGAAAACCCTGCTTTTGCATTTTATTTCGATCCCAGTCAGTTTTAATAAAAGTTCTTGTGACATCTAAACTTTCTCTTTGACTTAAAACAGAACATTTCATTAACTTCCCAAAAAATACTGAGACAATAACATGCACAGTTCGATTTTCAGTCCTTGTCGACCACTTCTATGTTAAAGTAGAGCCATAAGCAATGAATGACAGCTGAATTCCATGTTGTGTCTTGCTGGGACACTTGAATAGAACAAATCTATTGCTAATTTATTTTGTAACAGCTGTCAATTTTCCTCTAAGTCCAAATGTCTGCTAAAAAAAAAACAGCCTGTAGTGCTCTGTGTTTACAGTTAAGCTAACACTGTGCTAACTCTGTTGTCCTAAACAATGAGCAATCAACGTATACAAGAATGCACAGAAGTCATCTTATCTTGTCTTTGGTCTTTAACATTCAATATCGAACTATTTGTTATTATTTGTTTGCATTTATTTCTTTTTGGCAGAGAAAAGAATGTGTTTATTCCATTGTGATTTCCTGCCAGCTGTGTCCAAATTCAAGCTGTCTGTACAGATACTGTTGCATCTCAGGCAATATGCTCAGTAGATTGATTTAAATCAGTGAATTGTTACACCTGGGGAAATTGATGAAATTTGCGGAAACACGATAAAAATAATGAAGTAGCAGAGACCACTTTTTCTGTGTCCTTAGGAGCTGAGTAGAGTGTTCAATAAAGACAAATAAAAATCATTGTGTAGTCCAGTGGATACATGACTGCTTACCTGATATAAACCTAATCCGGCCGTGTTGAGTTTATCATCTTTGATTATTAAATCCACAGGCTATACAATAAAAACTAATGACAATGGTGTCAATCACATAAAGGTCAGCCTGTGTCATAAATTCAGCAGAATATTAAAGGAATTCAGCGGGTTTTCCGGTCAAATTTAAAAAACTGTAAAAGTATCTTTTCAACAGTAACTGTTAATTTTATTAGAAATTTTTAATATGCTTTCCACTGATTGCAAATATGTAGTAAAAAGTGACAGTGAAACGTGACAAGAGTTATGAGAAATTTCTGAACCCAGCAAGTTCATAATTCAGCACTGAGCCTCCTGAATCATCACCGTGCCCCGGGCTGCAACTGTGTGAACTAGTCGAGGTGCACTTCATTTAAATTGCCGGACACTTAAACAGCCTGAAAAGTGGACACATCACTTGCACTTGATAAGATAAATAAAACCATCCTCATGCATTATTCAAGTGTCTAAAATGTATTCTGCAGCACTTCATTTCATGCCAACCTCACAAAGAGCTTAAGTAGGGTTAACTCAGTGTCAGGATATGAGGAACTATTCAAAGATCGATGAGGGGCTAAGTTGGCGAACGTAAAGTGGCAAAAAAAAAAGAAAGAAAAAAGGGAACAATATTTTTCCCTCGGCTGACTTCTTTCAGGGTTCAAGACAGCTTGCCTGCCTTCCCAAACTGCTTACTGTAAGAGGATTGGTTGTTAACAATGCAATCTTTAATTTATGATAAACACCCAGTGAAACGGGTTGTTGGTTTCCTGGTGGAAGCACTTAAAAAGAAGACAAGAGAGGTGAAGAGAGGAGTGATGAAGGAGAGAGAAAGGGAAGAATAGGTAGAGAGATAATTGAGTGGTGACAGACAGACAGACAGGCAGACAGAGGACAGGAAATGAAAGACAGTGATTATGCTGAGGGCGCCGGAGACGCAGGTACTAAACTAAGTGTACACTGCCCGTCTACACCTTTTTACAATGCATTTATGCAGCTGACGTTTAGCCTCGCTGCCAACTTCAAATCTTTTCATTTGCTCAGCTGCTGTCATCAGGAGACTTTAAAGACTTTGACTGTGTAGCCTCGGTGCAACATAAAGCCCCAATGAAAACTACGACGTATTTAGCCCACCTTTTTTTCCCCCCGCAGACGGTAACACCGCCATAAATCTTAGCACTTAAAACCTCCCTGTTTGTACTTAGCCCATGTGACAGCCCACAGTGTGTCTGCCAGCGGTGCAAGTGAGGCGTAAGAAAAGAGGTCGAAGGGCCCATCCATGTAAGACGAGATGACAAGGCTCTGAATTAATTAATGTTTGTAATAAAAAAAAATTGGTGAGGAAAATATGTCTAACGGCAGCCCCGGGGCCTTCTGTGGTAATTAACTGGAACACAAGCCTAGAATACTCCCCCTCCTCTCCCTCTCACTCCTCTTACTTTTTTTCCTCCTTCCCCTTGCAGCTTGACTTTTCCCTCTCTGCTCTTCCCACCTTGATTTCTTTTCTTTTTTTTTTTTTTTTTACATCCTTTCTTTTGCATTTCTTTCTAAGTTCCTGCCCTGTTTTTTTCCCCTTTACCTTAATTCTTCCTCAAATGAGCTACACTGACTGTGCTCTTTGCTGCTTCACGCCTGCCTGAGTTCCCCGGGGAGGAGGAGGCTAAAGCAGCGATATGGACAGAGAGAGAGAGATGGAGGAAACGGTGGCAAACAGACGCACGGAAAGATAATGACAGAGACACACCAACAGTGACAGACAGGATGAGAAAAGAGGGGAGATGACCAGTTGTGCAGCCCACTGATGAAAGACTGCAGGTTTTCTTTGATGCAACAGGACACCCTCAAAAAGGTCTAATAGTCACATGTGCATTAATGAAACCTTCAGTGGGTTAGTCGCAGGGCATAAAACTCTACAATGTGCGGTAAAACACAGAAGCTGTGCCTGCATACCGGATTTAAAGCTCTTTTGTAAAACAGTCTTTACAGATAGTGTCTGATGTCTGCTTAGTCCACAACTCGCCAGCTGATCTTACCAACTGGTTGTTTTTGGCTGAGGGAATGGTACTCATGCTACCGAACTCACAGCAACTTTTTGCTGAGTGGCAACAGTGCTAACCATTGAATTAGTTCCTTATATTCCTTTTATGTCGTGTCGATGGCATGTTCTGCAGGGCACGTGCTCATGTCAGCTCTACACCTTTAAAGACCCCTCCAATTAAAGATGCATGTTCTTGTGTTTATGTCTTCTAAAATGTCAGACCCTGACCATACTCATTGTGTCTGTGCAAAGTTTTTTATTAAGAGACATGTTTTCTCTCTCTGTCTGTCTACTTCCCTGTAATCAAGCTAGATTTGAGATGTCGCAAATTCAAAAAGCCAATCACAAACAAAGAAACTGAAACTTTCAGTGTAAAGCTGGGTGAACGGCTACAGCTGGCATTAGCATTGTAAAAGTTTTGACATTAAACATGCACATATAGTGTGCAGTTTCTGGATATTAACTGGACCCTGAAGCTTCCCTGCACTTCATAAAAATCCCTGTATTAATAGAGAATCACTACAGCTGGACTTCTCCAAGGTGACAAAGTTGCGCCTTTTCTTTTCGTCATCATCGTGGACTATCAGTGGATGAAATCAGTGACAGGGGCCTTATGGTTGGAAGACAATCTGGTTGGCAGAGTCAGAAATATCTACGTGACCTTGACTATACGGATAACGTCTGTCGAATTGCAGAGCATATAACATCTGCTCAAGCACTTCTCATCTTGTTTGAAGAAGCCACTGCTGAAACAGGACTCATGCCAAACACAAAGAAAACCGAATGCATGATCATGAATGAGGACCACACCCATCCATCTATTACATCAACGAATGGATCACATATTAAGGAAGTCGAGGACTTTAAATATCTTGGTTCATATGTTGCCGACAGCAGAAAGGACTTTCTTGCCAGAAAGGGACAAACATGACCTGTAACAAACTCCTCTGAATCAGGCAATCTGGTATTTCAACTGCTACCAAGGTCACTTTCTTCAGGGCCTGTGTCAAAAGCAACCTGTTATGTGGTGCTGAGACATGGACTATGAAGAAGGAGCTAGAAAACCGCCTGAATGGCATATAGACAAGACTCCTTATGTATGTGAAAAACATCCCCTGGAAAACTCATCCAACGAAAGAGCAGATCTATGGTGAACTGCCGCCAATAACAACAACGGTAGCAAGAGCAGTCTTTGCTGGTCACTGCTAATGTGCAAAGGATCAAATAATACTGGATATCCTGCTACGGCAGCTCCCCCAGACGACCAGAAAAATCAGGCCTCATACATTTCCTGACACAATCTCCAGGGACACAGGACTTGCATTCCAAGAACTGGGAACAGCAATGGCCGACAGGACCCGGCGGAAAGACGTGGCATCTAAGATCTTGACGCCAGCCGAAGGAAGATGACGATGATGATGATGATGATGATGATGTAACATCATGGCGGATATAACTATGTTTCACAATGGCTCGCCAGTCGCTGTCAGCTACAAGCTAACAAACAACGTAAACAAACAAAAGATGGGAACTGCGTTTATGAGCTAGTCACCTAATTTGGTGCACAAACTCTCCTTTTCTAAGTCTGGGTCTGACTGACGCTCAAATATGAGCTGCTGACTCACTCCGTGTTTCCTCTAACTCTAACTTTAGCAATGATGCATGTTATTGTTTTACCGGTCAACCCAGCACAATCAGTGATGGTGGACGAGGCCTGAACCCTGAGACTGACAGATGCAGAATTTACCAGGGAAAGAGATGGGTTTCCAGCACCTTTTCAGATATTATTTATTTATCTTCTGCATGGGAAAATGCTTTTAAAACAAAACATTAACTGTGGCAGCGTATTTTCACATACTTCAAAATGTGTATATGGAGGAACTTTAACCTTTTAAAAAGAACTTGGTTACACTCTTGGTGTTCTACCAACTGCAGTGACTTTTTTTTGGTTAGTTTCAATCATGATATATAGCATGTGGATTAATGACAAGCAATAAGTAAAGCTGGTAGTTCATTAAATCTCAGTTCAGGTGATGGCTGAAAGAGAATTCCATGTGTTAAATGTGTAAAATGTTATAAAAAGTTATGACTCTCTGATAGTTTGGTTTGGAGGTAATACTGAAATTTTAGTCTTTAAAACCACTAGGTATGAGAGTGCTAATAAACTACAGGGATGTAGGCAGATGGGGTAAAACCTGCAATATATCATGGAGCTCACTGTTTTTGCATTCAGATCCTCAGGTTGATGAGCGAACACCAGCCACATTCTGCCGGGTTGAAGCAGGGTTACATACCTATTTTTACAGCCTTGGCAACTGTCAATCATTTCCTCAAACCAATAATTCCTACTTGTGAGTTCTCACATCTGTTCTGTAGCTCGTTTTTACTTTTTTCTATCACATCTTGAAAAGTGCAAATCCAGCAGCCCATGGTTAGAATGTACTGACACGTGAGTCAGCCCTGCTTGATCTATTACAATCTGTGATCATGAAAGTATTAAATGGAGACTAGAAGCTCTGATTCTCTAATGGCACATGGTACGTAGAATATCTGCTAGATATTTTTATCAGACACAAGACTGGTTTTTTTGCATTTGCCAGCAATGACTCGGTCAATATCAATCAAATGGCACAAAGCAAACGTGATGTCAAGGACAACTCTGCCCATTCAGCCCTACTGAGAACCAAATCGTTTTTGTTTTTTTTTTGTGATAGATAATTAGACTGATAAAGACCCTTCAAGCATGCAGCAGGAAAAAAGAGCATAAGGTGAACAATAGGCTGCATGTTCATTTTTTTCACCAAGAGATTTATCTGCACCACAGTCAAGCAGGAAGCTGACCATGTGGCTATGAAAAGAATATTCTACAGAAAACTGCATGGTATCAGTTTATTAAGCATGGAGACGGGAAAGATAATCTTCTGTAAAGGCAATAAATCCCCTCAATCATCCTTTCACCATATTGGCTTTTTATTTTCTAGCCAATAATCCCCAACCCTCTGCAGCTGTGATTAAGGTGCACTAGATTTGTTACGATATACTGGTGGTTACGATAACAGTGCTATTTTAAAAAACATAACTTTGGTACTGTGTAAATGATACACATAATACAATATCCTGTAAATAATCAAGACCCTCTTAAATCATTCACAGACTCCCTCTCCACCTTCTTACGCTCTTAATTTAAGTGTAATTCAGTTGCTAAAAGAGAGAAAACACAAAATAAAAGACCACTTTGATGAAGTTAAATTTGACCGATTTAGAATTTTTTTGTTTAAATGTTGTAATGAGGTCGTTATTTTGTATTCTTTAGGCCACAATAATCTTGTAGTAAAACTCTGATGTGCTTCTGATTGACCATGTTTTTCTGTTCAAGAAATTGCAATATGTCATCAGACAATGCTGCACCACATTATGTGTCACTGCTTTATAAATCAAAACCAGAATTACCACATTGTGGTTACATTTTGACCTTTTGGTTTCAAAATGCCATCACTTTGTGCTGTTACACATTTGTGGGAAATTTTGTTCTCTTCAGCGTATGACTCTTTAGTTACAGCCAACAATGTGTTTTATGAGATCACAGTGACCTTGACCTTTGACGAACAAATCTAAATCTCTCAATTTGTTTTTGAGTCCAAGTGGGCATTCGTGCTTAATTTGAAACGCAAATTCCTTCAAGGCGTTCTTGAGATATCGCACTGATGACAGAAATTGGAGAGAAAAAAATAAAGGAAGGAGTGTTTATTGTTTTGACTCAGCAAAACTTCATATGACAATAGATCGTGTCTTAAACATGAGGATGCTTGTAGAGATGCCAGTTGAACACTATAAAACCACCATATTATAAGACTTTTATCCACACATTAGCTCTAGCATTAACAAGAGGATTTCATAAGGCATGGTTTAGGTACTTACCCTTTCTCCAGAGCGCGGTCTTTTCTTTGGCCTGCTGGGTACTGTGTCTTCTTTAGGATTGGTGTCTATGGCCCAGTAGGAACCCTGGAGAGTGATCCCAATAAAACAAAGAAATAAGCCTGGATGTTTGATGGAAGCCACAATTTGTGTTTTTCTCCGGTGTTTTTGGTTACTCTGCAGGTATACTTGTAGACTCTTTTTTGTAATCTTTGTTTACTAAGGAGTCAATAGTGCAAGTAATCACAAAAATGACCAAAAATTAACCCTAACCCCTAACCCTGCACCAAAATTGTGCTTGACCACACCTTCTTTTAAGACCAACACTCCCATCAGCGCACAGATGAGTGCAAGAACATTTGCTATTTAGACATGAGTAATTTTTACGTAAACTTCCTTTGTTTAATATTTGGGTTAACTGTACAGTTTATCTGTTGCTCTTTACGGATATTGTTAAAAATATGTCACATGGTCAGAGGTTGTTAATTCATTCAATAATTTAAAAACAATCGGTCACTTAAGAAAAAAGGTAACAATCATCCCATTATTTATTCTTTACAACATTTGCATTTGTTTATTCTCCTATTGTGGCAACTATTAAGCCCCGTTTCCACCAAGCAAAACAGTACAGTTACATAAAATACAGGACTCCTACGAATGGTAAACCCTGAACTGACTTGCATTTCCCCCACTGACCATAACCTTACATGGTAGGCGGGATATATGCCAGATGGCGGTAGTATCATGACATCATACCTAACTAAATAATCCCAACTCAATTGTTCACTTAAAGCACTTTTTCTCACAAAAATAACAAGATTTAGTAACTTATGTTGCTTAGTCTGTAATGTAGCTGTAAATAAAATCCAAACTGTTATGAAGCTCAGTAAAAATGAAATGAAATAAACAGATAAATTAATAATTATACATCTATTTACTGAAATGTGGTGCAATCTGTACACACAGAGTATGAATATGTTTTTTTCAAATTTATTTCTTTATTTGCCTATTAGCTAAAAAAAAAAAAAAATCCATTTAGACACACTCTCACATGTTGTAAAATGTAAAATAAATAAGTGCGTCTGTCCTTAGGCTGTAGTCTGTCTATATTTATTTCATTTTTTGGTGCTCTTTCAGCTTTTATGGGACATATGCTAATCTTGTGATTTAATTAATTAATTTTTTTTTTTTTTTTAAACTTTCATAAATGAGGCACAGTGCTCGGGTAGGTCTGAGTGCATTTCAGACTGGTTCTCAATAAACCCAAAATATTTTATTGGAAACACATCTAAAATGTCACTAAATTAAACCATATTGCTGACATCAAACAATTCCACGTGAAGTCTGGAAAGAATGGTTCAGTGCTTGTGTGCTGCGCTCGTAACTGCGAGAAACTGATAAGCAGAGATCGTCTCCTTGCAAAAATAAACGGACTGGTCGGTAAAACACAATAACGCTATTTCACGTTAAAAATCAGCATTTTTCCAACACACACAGTGCATCAGGAGGGAAAAAGAAACAGATCGGCACTTAAAGAAAAGCCTGCTTCCTCAAACTCTGCTCCTAAACTCCGCTCGTTGTGTGAAACCAGTGGCTGCAGTCAGCGGGAGGCGTGGTCACATGGTGCATTCACAGGCTGCTCTGGAGCTCCGACAGAGCCAATTCAGGGAGAAATACACTGAAACTAGTTACCTAAAACTTAATGCAAACCGAAATACCGCAATTTCAAAGTGCATATTGAACCGTGGATGGCGCACCATACGGATCAATATTATACTGAGAATTGTGGCATCCCTAGTGGTTAAATTCTCGCCCTAAAAAAATAATAATAAAAAATTACAGCCTGACCAATATGGGATTTTTGGGGCCGATGCCAATACCAATATTAGGGAGTAAGAAAATTCTAATCTCTATACATATATATCGGCCAATATTCTATAACTCTTATTTTGATTTGTTACAAAGATATGTTACGGTGGCAGGAAATTCAACAAACTTTATTCCAAATATCAGCATACTGACCAGTAAACACTTCATTTACTACCAGTTAAATAATGGACCGCCCTCTCCTGGACAATCTACGTTATTAAACCATTTTAAATCACAAGTTCAAGCTTTCTTTCCAGTCTCAAATAACAGTTTTCAATATTGGCACTTACTGGAGAACGTATACGCCGATACCGATATATCTGTGATAAGCCGATGTTGGCCGACAATATCGGCAAAGCGATATATCAGTTGGGGCCTAGTAAAAACTTATTAAAATGATATACTAAAAGTCCTATGATGACAGCTTTTTGCCTTCTTGCAGTCAAGGTACTGCGGTGTGTTTAGCTCCACTCTTTTGGTACAGTGTCAGTGTGTTGGTACCCCAATGGAAGGGGGCCAAAAAGTAGGACGGTACGAAGCAGTTACTTCGGCACCAACTTTTGGCAACAGAAAGGCAAACAGTGGTGTGCTGTACCAAACCGAACTCTACTGCTTGGTGGAAACTGCGCTTCACTGTAAATCTCCTTTCCTCCTCATTTCTTAAGACCGAGGCTGCATTAGTCCCTCTCATGGGGGGAAACAAGTGATCATAAACTAAACAAGTGTGCAGTAGATCTCCCTCGCATCTGAGAACCAACATATTTGTTGTTATTCCAGTTCTGCACCTGATCAGTTTTCCGGTGGTGCGCACACTAGTGCCTTCTTTGCACAGAAAAACCAACTACAATCCTTTTGATACACAATGTTAAAACACAGAAGCCTCCAGAATAAACACATACAATGAGTGAAGGAAATCAATTGCTTTTAGGTCCTTGATTTCCTCCCAGTCTGACTGCCCCCCCACCATTTTCCTCTTCCCTCCTAAGGAGGTCCAAAGCTGCAGACTGAATTTAGGAGGTTCATCTAGGCAACACATACACACACACACACACACACACACACACACACACAGCTCATCTCTCAACATCTAACCCTCCACCCTCACCTCCCCCCTCCTTGCCTCTTCTTCTCCTCCCCCTGTCTCTCAGTCCCACATCACTGAACAGTACACAGCCAATTAACGTTAGCACATGCATGATTTAGCTTCTCCCCTCTCTATGGCTTCAAACAGAGCTTGTACATTCAACTTCTTTACACACACATGACCTCCTCCCCCTGCTGAGGTATCGACCGCTTCGATCCGCCGCGTGAATTAAGGTGCTGGTCAGGTCTGACTCGGGCTAATCAGGGGGGAGCTGCTTTCTTTGCGTCTTTGCGGACTATAGGCCTCCACTAAAGCCCAAGGATTTTCTTTGAATTATTTAAACCTTCTTCCCCTTAATTCATTTTTCAATGGCTCCAAAATCCCCTCAGTCTGGAGAAACTCCCTCCTTCACCCCCCCCCACACCTCAGCAAAACAAAATGAGCAGAGTTTTGAGCGCTCAATGAAAAGTTTTCACTCGACAGTCGTAAAAGTGGAGGATTGCTTCTCAAATTAACCCTGTGGTGAACTGCGATGCAGACATTTGAGCTTTTATTAAAAAATCCTGTAAGGGCAAGCTTCAGTGATCATCTGTAATTATATATTTTCCCCGTTTGAGCAATTCCTTTGATTCAGCAAAAACAAGGACTTGACAAATTGTTGTTACCAATCCAGTGCTGCTGAAGCAGCCGTGGCTGCTTGCTAGCCGACGTCAAGGCAGGGTGAAAAATATCTAATGCTTCCTCTGATTATACGGGTGTGTGTGTGTGTGTGTGTGTGTGTGTGTGTGTGTGTGTGTGTGTGTGTGAGAGAGAGAGAGAGAAAGACAGAGTGAAACCTAATAAAGCATAACAGATGCGTGAACGGCCTTGCATCTGAAGAAGTGTACCTACATATACTTATTATTCATTACTCCCTGTACCACATTATTACTTGGTAGAATCAATATCGGAAGAGGTGCAGAAAACAGAGAAAGCAGCATTAGGCATTCAGCTGGTTATGGAGCTACAAATTGCTTTTAAGTGTAGACACTGTTTGGTGTGTGTGTGTGTGTGTGTGTGTGAACGGGTGTCTTTGGGTGCACAACTGTGCGCACACGTGCGGCACGAGGGCAACTAAACACGTGAAAAGTAATCGCCATGATCTCGGCTGTATTTGTAAGCTCGCTAAAATAGGCTTGCATTCTCATTGTGCGTCGCGCAGTAACTCAAGCTGTGCTTTTCAGTCGCATTACACTGTTCAGAAAATACTTACTTTTCCAGGGTCGTCTTTGGAACGAGGCACTTTGAGAAAACACTTGTTCAAGGACAGATTGTGTCGTATAGAATTCTGCAGGGAGAGACAGAAAGAAAGAAAGAGAGAAGGAGAGAAAGGAAGGAGAAGGAAAGGCGGGGGAAAAGAAACAGGACAAAGAAATAGTTAAAGTAACGTCACACAACACATTGTTAAATAAGTATATTACATATGCAGTCATTTTAACATACTATCTTCTGATTCTTGTCTCCAGTCTAGTGTTCATTGCAATAGCACTTCTTTGCTTTTTTTTAAAGAAATAGGACCTTCTGTCCTCTTGGCCGGTGGTTCACGTTAGGGGGGTTTGGACCCCCCAGACAGATCACAAGAGAAATTTGAGAGGTCACAAAAAAATTAATTGGAAAGGGAAGAATCAGAAATATTTCTTATAAACAAATTCATAATCTTCTTTCTTTTTAAACACTGGATAGTTTTAACCTTTCTGTTTGAAAAAGCAAAATATCTTAGAACAACTTTTAAAGGTCCAGTGTGAAGGATTTAGGGGAATCTATTTAATATAAAATGAAGCATTAATGGAACTCATCACTCCGTAGCATTTAGTGTAATTATCTGGAGATAAGAGCAGTTGTGTTGTTTCACTTTAGAAGAAGCATTTAACATCTAGAAAGGGACCTGGTCCTCCTCCAGAGTCCACCATGTTGCACCGCAGTGTTTCTAATGTATGAATGGACAAACCAAACACTGGCTCTAAAGAGGGCTTTTCGTGGCTTTTGCAAGTTTTGCTGCAACTTCACCACTAGACACCACTAAAACTACACACTGAACCTTTAACTCAAAGCATCTTAAACCTGCGATGAGGTGAGTGTACACTTTGTTCTCCAAGGCCCCTTAAATATAAGGCAATGTCATGCCCCCCCTCCCTTCTACCAATGCCAGTCCCCGTTGGCTCTGCTGCATCTGCTGAAGTTGGCGTTGGCTGGACAATTCTCTGGGTCATTACTGAGGGCACTTCAAAGTAGAGCAGTCATCATTTTTATACTGTTAACTACATTACAGCGGAAAAAGACGCTTCTAGTCATAACTACACTGGAGTGAAATGTGAGCCAGTATGCCGCTAATGTAGACAGCTGTATTGTGTAAAACTGTCGCGTATCTGTTCTGTCAGGCACACCTGAGACTTGACGAGTGAAGGAGGTGACGAGAAAGCATCAATGTAGATGGTGGTGGGGTTGGGAAAGGAGAGTGGGAGTCAATAACAGAGGGAAGCCGGGGCAATCTTTTACCAGAGCTGTGTGGAGGCTGTGAGTGTGTCAGTGTGTGTTGGTGCTCCTCAGTAGAATTTGCGATTTTGAATGCGCAACAAGGGCGTGTTCAAGATAAAACAGGGTGTAAAAAATGTCATTTGTGAACATTAGGCCATTTTTGAAGCATGTAACAAATTTATCATTTTTGCCATAATGAGTGGAGACTGACATTTCTACAATTTGTAATACATTCAAATGGCTGTGTGTGTGCGTTGTGAGGAAAGAGATAGAGATAGAGAGAGACGGAGAGAGAGAGGGCCCACAACAGTGTAGGCTAACCTGACATGAACCTATTCTCCCTTCAGGCTCCCGTTCTCCACTCATCTGCTGCTGCTAATTAATACCACTGGGGAGGAGAAGGGGAGAAGACAGAGGGATGGGAGGTATTTCTCTTCTCTTTCTCCTCAGCTCTCACTGCTCAACACCAGCTTTGTTTCTCCGACAAAACACACCTTCTTTCTCTGTTTCTCTGTCTCTAGAATACCAGAACAGCCTGGTCCCCCTCTGCCTCTCCTCGCTCCCATCCTGGAGAAAAGCTCTGGCAGTTTTCAGCTGCTTTACTCAGCGGGTCACTGGCTGTTTGTGGCCATCCATCACGGAAACTTGTGGCAGTCTGGTGAT
>JAPZDX010000002.1:10788165-10803809 GCA_029783625.1 Naso annulatus | reverse complement strand
TATCTTTTAGATGCATTAGGAGAATTAAGATATAGCAGTTTGGAGCTTGACTTACCAACTAAAAGTCAAATTATCGTGGCTTGAGTTATGCAAGTGAAATGCTAAATCACTGGTAAGCTATACCATTTAACAATTTTTTTTTCAGTATTTATTAATTATTTGATAGTATGTTACTTATAATATATCAGTGCTTTCATCGTTGTAGCTTTGTGTCATTAAGTGAAAAAAGTTTTTCAAAAGGACTTGAAATTTTTGAGCTGAGAGAGCATAATTCATCAAAAGTTACACAAATCCCCTATAGCTGGCTGTTAACACCTTCCCCAGGGACAACAGTTGCAAAATGCTACATAGATAAAATTGGCACACTCACAGAAATGTGGATTAATGTGCATTATCCCTGTAAAAATAAACTAAATAAAATAAAATAAAATAAACTAGTTCTTTAGCTACTTGTATGCAAATGCTACAGTCACATCTGGTGTCTGCAAAACAAGCAGTACTTTCTCATATCCACTTATGGAGTCCACTGAACTACTGAAACCCATTACTTGTATACAGACCAGTCAGGCTCATCTTCCTTTATGTTCTTAAATGAGTTAAAGTTTCAACTTGGTAGATCAGACAGAGCTGCATTTTTAAAGATCAGCTTTTTGTTTTGTTATATTTTAATAAAAAAATATGATTTACTACACCTACTACTAGGATATTATTATTATTATTAGAAGTACTAGTAGTAGTAGTAGTAGTAGTAGTAGTAGTAGTCATATTTTTCTTTCTTCTGTCCAGGTAAGGCTAACCATGCCCTATAAACAGCACTAAGGATCGTGCTCTAAGTTGTAGCCTAGAACCGCAATTCCCAGAATTCTTTGGGGGAAATAAACTGAAAATCTGACGTTACCAAAGAGTTACAGAGTTAGCTGTGCGCTTTTAACTTATATGTTTGCAAGTTATCCCAATTAAAAGTATGCCGAACAGGCTATTAGTAGCTACTGTTTATGATTTGCTCCTACACGCACAGGTATTTGTCACTGGATTGCTTTCATACAAAAGAAGACCGAAAAACGTGACGAATCTGAGGCAAGTTTGGGAGTTGTAGCGTCTTGTTTTCTACGCCAATTTAGAGGAATTTACAGTCAACAGCAAAGATAAACCAAAAAAAATTATCCACGGAATGTCTAAGATCCACTGAATTAAAAAAAAAAAACTGTCCTCGGTTGTGTGATCAGGTTTGACTGATAGGCCCATAACTTAGCCTCACTACCAACATTATTAGCAACGGCATAGAGAGAGGAAGAGCACGAGAGAAGTAGGTCACTCGCATAATTTCGCACCATCACAGGGAAATGTTTTCCTTTTATTGTTATCCCTCTCACTGTCAAAATAAAGGTTCTTCTTAAAGTCAACGCCTCCATCAAAACATAGTCTACTGATAAACGTGACAAGAATGATGGATAGTGTATTTGGTTTGAAATGACCTTGTTTCATCTCCTGCCACCTCGGCATGGAGACAGCGCAGTCACTATTCGCCAGCCCCTCGCACCGTCTGGTCCGAACTGGTTCGGCAAGTGCGCGGCCGCGTGCGCACTGCAGAAACCACGCAGTGATTCACGCAGCGCTCTGCGCGCCCTCACCAGGGTCGGCCCCTCCGTCTGCACAGACACCCCTCATTGGTCGGGACGGTCGCGGCTCACCAACACCGCCCGGATTCTGTTTGGTCAATAAGAAAGTAGTCGAGTTGCGATTGGTTATTACCATCCAAACCTTTTTATTTTGGGCCGGCCCTGTTTCGCGTGCACGAGCACGCGGAGAAGTGGAGTTGTAAACGTAGGGCGTGCATTTTTCAGCACCAGCACCTTGTGGATAGCAGCCAAGCAGAGCAGCGAGGGAGGCTGGTCGGGGTTAGCTCAGTTCACTGTGACAAACCGACGACTTTGCGGTTTGCCACACTATATAAACGCTGCAATCGCGGGAAAACTTTATTGGTAGTTTTGAGTCGGTGAGTGGAAGATACAAAGCGGCACAGCTCGAGCTTTCTTTGCCCCGGTGGGCAGAAGTGGCACAGCTACATCTCGGCTGACAGAGACAACTTTCTGCGGGTTAAATAAGGTTACCGTTATTTTCGGCTCGCTTATGTTGAATTCGCGCGTTCTGCTTTTCACTATCTGCGCCTCGGGAAGAATAAATGGCCGCAAATGAAGGGGAACAAAGGTGATAAACAAGATTATTCGTCCTAGCTGGTTCGGTCCAGACAACGGTTGACCCGTGGTCCTGTTTTTAGCCACATCACAGCCCGCTTGCACCGCTAACCGCCGAGGTCTCCATTGTGTGAGCATCTCTGTGCTAGTCCACTGCCGCCCGACCCCCGGAGCACTCGCTGCCACCGCACACCTGCCGCCTCCCACGGCTACAACTGCGTTTTCAGCGGGCTCCTTTTTTTTTAAACTTCTCAAATCCACGAAATCAAAATGTGTTCTCGGGTTTGGTTCGTGACCGACCGGCGTATTAGCCAGGAATATCCTCAACTTCAGATCCTCCGGGCACTGAAGGAGCGCTGCGCCGAAGAGGATGTTGAATTCCGCTCTCTTCTCATGGATCAAATCGTGCTCACGATCAGCGAGGGACAATTAGGCAAGTATCTCTTAATCACACAAAGCAGTCGATATCGTGTCGTTAACTGTGTTAAGCCGGTGAGGCAGTATAACTGGGATTATTTCAAATTAATAGCGCTCCACGACTCCCACGAAGTTAATGGTGGTGGTCATTGTTTGGGGACTGCCGTAAAGCAGGTGGTGGGCCAGCTCTGCCAGTTAGCAAGGAAGCGAAGTGTAGCCAGGGCCGTGACCGCCTAACCCACTTTCGAGGCAGGCGGCCAGAGCGAGGGTAGCGGTGGTGGGTGATTTCACTGTGCAGCATTTCCTGCAATGCTTACAATTTCGGTGAGGATAAGATTTACTGAAACGCACCAAAATCATTTGTTGATATCACAGAAGCCGAGTCACTAAACCGCCGGCATTTATCGGTGAAATCAAATCAAACTTGTGTACTTTGACGCACTCGCGTCCCCCTTGTTGCAGTTGGAAGTTAGGTTTAATGGCAATCCTGTCACATGTGTTTGTGGGATTTTAAATGTAGAAAGCAGCACCAAGGAGATTTCCACTCGAAATAAGCCAGAGGAAAGGACATGAGCATGTAAACGTGTTCCACATGCAGACTAGTCAAGTTTGAGGGATTATTTTAGAATTTCCCGCACACAATCTTTAAGGTAATGATTTGATGTGTGTCAGATGTAACCCGCACACAAAGTGATAAAATTACCTTAAAATTGATTATGTAGTCTAACAGAGGCCAAAAAAAACCCCTTAAATGAAAATCCTGCATCTTGCACCACACAAAAGAGCTGTTGTTGTTGTTATAAAATGATAAACTCAAACTTAACTTGTCATCACTTGTTTACTAAAATGGTTCACCATCAAAACTGAAATCAGTTATTCACGTTTCATCTATTATGTTAGGTTATTTTGTGCTGCCCACTTCATGCCATGATTACAGATCTGTTGTAATCACTTTGATGTTGCTTTGTAAGTATACATGTTGTTTGTGTTCTCCTTCTTGTGAAATGACATTTTACAGTATGACTCTGGGGGGGCTTGATAAAGTGATGGTGCCAAGGGCATTTTTTAGCAAACAGACACACATGGAATTCATCAGGGCAGTGTGAAGTGGGGCCTGTCACCTGATTAGAGGTGTGTAGGTCTCAATTAACACATAAACAGTGCAGGCTAGCCAGCAGAGGGTGTGGGATGAATGGGGTGAGCGCGTCCCTCACTGTCTACATACTGTTACTTACCTAAAAAAGTAGGCTAATCTGTAGCTATAAAATTCCAAATATAAACAGGAGATACCCTGAAAATGAGACAGTATTATCCCAGGGAAGATAGGTAGGTAGATGGCTGTCTAAACCTGAAGCTTAACAAGAGACACACAACTGGAGCAGGGCAGTTAGCTTGACTTGTAATCCATTCCTGCCCTAAGTCTGCATACGGCAAATGTCTTCTGAGCCTTGGCTCGACAACAGAGATTATCAGCAAGTGGACTGACTGGCAGCAGTAGGCCTACTTCACAGGAAGTGTTAGCGTGTATTCTCTGCGGTCGGGGTCCTCAGGTGCATGCCGGCCCTGTGCACCTAGCAATAGATACAGCCTTTGTCTGACCATGAATTACACACACTTCATCTACACCAAGACTACAGAGACTTTGGAACTGGACGATACTTTAAAACACAAAATCCAAACAGAATTGGGCTGTTTGGCCACATTTTCTTTATCAAAATTAAGTTGCTAATCTCTTGTAAACTGCAGGCTGTATGAATCTTTATGTGCCTTAACATACAGTCAGTGCCAGAGGCAATAAGCAACAGGCAATACATTCTAAGATGAAAAATTAATCGTCAGGAGATATAACTACTTATATGCAGGGCTAAGACTTCATCATCTTCAAAATGTATTGCATATTTGGTGTACATGAGAGGAGGGAAAAAGTAGCAATGCGAGTTAGATTTTGTTAGGTCAGAGCTCGGAATATTAAATTATATTATTCTCTACATCTTGCCTTTCTTCCCCTCAGGTGTGCTTAAGCTACATATTATAATTTGAAATTTTCGATAATTGATTACAAAACACTGAACATGAGAAGATGGTAGTTATTGGTTAATCTGTATCAGTCAAAAAACTCCTTGTCGTTGCATCCCTAATGTTTGTTTTAAGATTGGTCAGAATGCGCTCACAATCCAAAAACTGATAACACCTTTACAACTCGCCATTTCAAAAGTTTCCCCTGCTTTTGGCATTTGTGCGTTCCCAAGTCAGGTTGAGGTCCAAGTTTCAAACTGAAGTTAATGGGTTCAGTGTGTCCTCGGAAGAAGAGTTGAGTACACGCTCACGCGCGCACACACACACACACACGCAAACACACTTTTAATGGCCAATGATGGTCTCACATAAGACAGCTAAACCCAGAATTCAGCTAGCTAGAGGCATTTCACAATCCATTTTTTATGCTGCGTGACGTTTGAATTGACACCGGATATGAATTGATGTTACACTCCTTTGCGATTCTCCGCCTGCCAGCAGGCACACTTCTACCCCGAAGATGATAAATGCAACACTCCTCTGTTAATGAACGGGAAGATAGAACCTTTAAGAAGGCTCAGTAATTTATCACCAGAAATGTACGTGTGTCAGCATCAACATACAGGGGGCTGAGAGCCTTTAGCCTTATTGTCAATCCTTGTTTGGGAATTGCTGAAGCACAGACAACCCATTTTATGAGTAATTAAACTGTATGATGATCAGTAGCATGACATAGCTTTAATTTAAATCACACTGCAGTGAGCGCTTAGTTATATATCTCGCTGTTGTTGATATTCTTGGTTGCAAAACAGGCGTTCAACTTTGTAACTGCCTCAGTAGTATCCTCAATTAGGCACAACATGTTATTTATCGCGTGCAGCCTGAACAGATATATTTGCATTTTATTGGTTGTGCAAAAGATGCTCACAGTTCATGCTGAGTGTGTGAAGTATATGCATACTATATAACCACATGAACATAGCATTTTTTAAGTCTCATTTTACTCTGTAAAACTAATTTGAATGTACATATACTGGCTCTCAAGTATATATTCCACACAAGACAACACAGCTTAATATCACACTCTGGGTTATATGTATTAAGTTATTACTGCTTTGGTCTAAAGGCAGGGCTGCAGACAGCAACACTGACTGACACCCTAAAAACTTATTTTGATTAACCTGTTGCACCTAAAAACAACCTTTTCTGGAATAACAGATCCTTGTTAGGGCACAAGTGGCCAACACGTTTTTCCCTATCAAATCTGACTGTTATTTGAATGTTTGTCCTTTCTTTTTATATATGGACTTGCAGCAAATAAGCACTTGTGTTTGTAATTTGCATACTTGCAGTGGCCAAAGAGAACATTGCCTGCTCTGTGATGACTGGACTTTAGACCTTCTAGTTTTATACCTTCTGATGCTGAATGATGTCGCCGCACTGTAACACTGTGGTGAGAAAAGGTTGCAAGCGACCACAAACCCACTAATATTATTAAGAGAATGAACATGCATTTTTCCTTGATGATTATTCTGTCTTACCACATAGGCGACACACCCCACAATAGAAGCAGTGCTCTCATAGACAGCTGACAGACGAAACTAAGTGAGACTTCAAGCAAAACTGCTGTGCGTGCCAGGACACTTTGGCAGGTCACAAAGAAAATCATTTGGAGATATCAAGGAAACAGCGCTGGTTTATTTTTATGTTTGTACTAGCCACTGTGGCTGATGAAGACAAAATATTTCCTACCAAGCATCGTGTCAAAAACATAACTATAGTTATTGGGTGTGGCTTGGCAAGAGAGAGTATAGACTCTATCTGTTGCTATAAACAGGCATCTACTCCTCTATGTTTTACTTTTTTTTTCCCCACAACAAAACTGATGATGAGTTGCACTAATCCTAAGTGTTGCTCTTATTATTATGGTATGCACATATATGAATATATCGATTTGTATATACAAATACCACGCATGCTTATGTTAATCTGTTAATTGGATTAAATTAGCATTTTGTGATATTTATTTATCACTGCAGAATCATGCATGCCGAATGGTTAAATAGACAAACCTGTGTATACATGCATTACAAGTGTGATGTAAAAAAACAAAACAAAACAAACTGTGCTTAAACCAATGATCTTTTTGTAAAAATGTGTCATTGTCAGAGCAGGATCAGTATAAATTTCAGGATAGGGTGTCATCATATTAAAGCATCATACTATGACCATGATAAATCTCACCTGACAATACAGTACAGTGTAATATTGAAGTACTTCCCTGCCATAAACTAGACTGAAGGACTAGTCAATCTAATGACTAGTCTTTAAATTGTGACAAATGTGGGATGGCTTGATCTAAGAATGAATCAAAAAATTCTTCAGTGGCAGTTTAGTGTTTGTTGAGCTGTTTCAGTGTTACACGTCTTTAGTCTTTGCTAAATCTTTTTGTCGTCTCATTGTATGTCTTGCCTGGCTCAATTAGTCCTGTAAATGGCAAAGTAACTATCAGCCATAAAGCACACAGGCTGACTCACAGAGGATGTGCAGTTTTACGTGGCCTCTGTGATCCGCGAACAAAAGATTTTTTTTTGCTTGGCCTCACACTGGGCTTACAGTATACGTTTTTGTCTGATGTGTGTCACTGATGACATGACATATATGTAAATAGACAATTGAGGGCACTGTTAGCCCAAACCAAACCAGAGGAAACTGTGGTTAATCCTGATTCCCCATCAGGCTAATTTAGACAGGACACCCAGACCCAGACTGAGACTGCATTCAAGGTTGGCAGGACCCACCAGCCAAACATTGGCACAGCATTTGTCGGCAACCCCTTGCTTTGTGACGTTGCAGCGGTATGCGTAGAATGCTTGTTACGCTTGTTAGCTTTGTCAGGCAGATTGAAAATGTGACACACATATACAGCCCATTGAACCATAAAACATTACAGTTTGTCGTAGAGCTATGAAAGATCATCAGTTTGAACTAAAAACAGGTCCCACCCACATTAAATGCAGACATTGTCACACAAAACCCATGTTGCTTTTGTTATACACCAAAATGGTCGGGGGGTGGGGGGTGGGGGGGTTTCTGAATGTTTTTGCAATGGTCACATGACAGACAGTGCGGTGCACACGAACACTTGCCCAAATGAATAGGACTGATTCATCTGGCTGCCTCATTGGCCACTGTTTTGAGTCCCCTAGAAATGGAGATGAGCACCATGAACAGCAAATACTGTCTGTCAAAAACCATGAGACCACGTCCCCCGATGCTTCCCACTGCAACACCACTCACAGTGCTCTCAATGGCTGCACAATCAGATCAGTGTGTGAGAGTGTTGAATAGGGCTGGAGAGACAGTGAATCCTCCTGCTTCTATACTGAGATTGTAAGGAGGAGGAGAAGAAAAAGGGAGGGGTGGCAGTCTTAATGGCCTTACACTCCCTTTTTTTTTTTCCTAGCGCTTCCATTTCTCCCTCCACTCCCTCCCTTCCTCTGTGTTAAGGCGACAAAACATGCCCAACCTTTTCTGCCTGCTGCGTCTTTCTTGTTCTTCTGTCCACCTGTCTGTGCACAGAATGACCCTTAAGACAAGTGCTGGTCCCACCCACCCCTAGTGTGCGCGTGCTGCACAGCGCATCTGCCGGCACACCAGTAGCTTTCTGTCTGAAGTTATTATGTATGCAGCAAGCATTAAGCTTCTCGTGACCCCTCATGATCTCAGCCAGTGGCGCTGTCACTATTGTGAGTCTGCTGATTCTAAGATGGCTGAAATTCAGGTCACGGTAGAGGTGATGTGCTGCGATGGTAACAAATGTGTCTCCACCCCTCTTTCCCAAACATGTATACCAGTATGTGCATACCCACACGTACACACAGTTTTCTTGTTACCAACCAATCTGTTCATCCTGATGAGCTGTTGGGTTGCATCGCCTTCTCAAAAATCTCACAGTCTGTCTCGGTTTCCTCCTCTCATCCAAGGTGATAAGTAACACCAGTCATCAGTAAAATACTGCCAAGTCTTTGGCTACGGCTGATGAATTGGCCATCTGTGTTTGGCAAATTTAAAGGCAATATTCTGTTTTTTTTTTCAAAATTCTTATTCTGTTCTGCAGATCCAGAAAGCTGTTGATAGAGACTGGAGATGGCAAGCAAATGTTTTAATTTGCCAGATTTCTTGCCTTTTAGTAAAGTTAGCGCATACCAAGTCATGCCAGCTTCATTCCTGCCACCATACTCTACAAGCTTTTCTTTGTCAAGTCTTCCCAGTTTTTCATGGCTTGTACATGTTGTGCTGAATTGAAATGGCTGATCAGTGACCTATTCAGATGTGTTCAGTTAGTCTGTTGTATTTTCCTCAGCGCACATTTACATAATAAAAGTGGTGTCATGCTGATACGCTGAAAAACCAGTGCTGGTTTGACTTTCAATGAAACAAAACACCGTGAGGTTCAGATAATGCATTCTGTCCGGGTTGTGAGTTATTACAATTTGATTGAAGTAGTAGCAGACTAGAGTGTAGTCAAAAAAATATCCTAAAATCTTAAAGAATCTAACAGAACAAGTATCTAGTTACAATAGTGTTGCTAATCATGCTTTTCTTGCTAATGTGTGGTCATGTGTGATTAAATTCAAGATATGCACCCCTGGGGATTTAGACATCTTTCCCTGCCCCGCTGCCCTACATTGAGTCAAAGAAGAGAAGTGATGCAGTGTATCAGCAAGAATATCTTGTTCTCATTCAGAGGTGAATTGGCCAGTATTGTCTCAAAAGGCAGAGAGGCTGGCAGCACTGCAAGGGAATACTGTATATGTTTATGGACAGTCACAGAATGTAAATAATCATATCAGCCGGCCAGGCTGGTTTCATATTCATAGCTTTAACATCACCAGCCTTGAGCTGGCTGCCTCTGCCCGGTCCTGTAACCCGGCCAACTCTCAGTCAGAGCTGTGTGCTGACGACCGGAGGAGTGTCTGCAAACAGTCTCCAGAAGAGGAGTAATCTTTTCCACCAGTAGATGATGGATTCCAAATCTCACCAACCACTTTCACAATGTTTCCAGCCCCTGTAAATCTGTTTTTAGGGATGTAATAGTAGCTATAAACACTGACGCTGCACTTCCTGGTGTGACAAGCTAGATGTTGCTGTTTTGTATAATTTGCATCCCTGCAGGCTGTCAAACTAATTAATTGCTAACAGATAATTTGATATATTGTGTTTAATGATGGTCCTCTTTATTCCAACTTCTGCTCTCCAATCCCCTTTCCCTCCACTCCTCCCTCCAGGTCTCCGAGTGGAGCAGGAATTGGTGACGTCTTATCCACAGGTGGTGGTGGTGCGGGTGCCCACACCCTGGGTGCAGTCTGACAGCGATATCACCGTGCTGCGCCACCTGGAGAAGATGGGCTGTCGGCTGATCAACCGGCCCCAGGCCATACTCAACTGCGTCAACAAGTTCTGGACCTTTCAGGAGCTGGCCGGCCATGGGGTGCCTCTTCCTGACACCTTCTCCTACGGTAAGGCAATACCAGACAGTCAGTCTTTGTCACACTGTTGATGTCTTGTGGTAGCAGTGGGCTGTTTTAACTAAGACGTATGACTTTAATCAGCAAGTGAGTTGATGAATGTGTGATGCCGCTGGCTTTATTAATACATTACTTCTTCTACGTCTAACTGTGTGGACAGCGTGTGCCTTGAGGTGGATGATGTTGAGTCACATTGAATTTTCTCTGATTTAGGGCTCTTGGGGCTCTGCAGACTACAGAATACAGACTAGAATTCTGTAAGCAAAGTACAAAAAGAAGGTGTTACACACAAATGCGCAAATTAATAAGCACCCTGACTCTAATAAAAGTGTCCATCACAGCACCGCCTGAACAGCTTCTTGTAAGAGGTTCTTCTGCTCAGCTTCAAAGTGTGAATTGTTTCCTACATCAGTTTCTTCTTGAGCTGTTTCCATCATGCTTTATGTTTACCGAAACTTAAATGAACAGCTTTTACGGCTAAGGTCAGTGGTACAACTTAAATACTGGGAATTTTGGCTGCAAATATGTGTATGTCAAGTATGGTTTGTCCTACCTGTTATTCAGATTAGTTGAATAACCAGCTTTAGTCCACATGTGTCTGTCTGGCAAATGCATTTTTCAGCATCAGCTGTTTCACTGATTAATAAGTCATCAGTCAGACAATCACAAGTCCTCTGCAGCCTTTATATATCTGCTCAAATCTTTATAATTATCCAGTAAACCAGATGGTTTCTCTACCATCTCTTACCTATTTTTGATGAAGTACATATGGATACAGCCCTCACAACACATGCCAGACTGCTGTTTTTATTTGTTGCAGTTTGCTGATTTAATGAGGCAAAACAAAGAGTGACAGCCAACACCACACATTTCTTTGTTTTTCAAAATTCCACATTGCTGTGGTGTTTCTGAGAGCGGTAAGAGAAGGATACAGACAGAGGGAAAGACAGACAGAGGAGGGGGTGTTTGGCCTACATTCCATTCGTCTTTCTGCACAGTAGGCCAGGCAATGCATGCAGAGCGGCTGGAGAGCTTATGTAACAACAACACCCCCCCACCACCACCACCACCACCACACACACACACACACACCCCACCCCAAGCCCCCCTCATGATTATTCAAAATAAAAGATGGTCATTGCCCCCCTCTAACCCTCCACTCCAGCAGCTTATGATGTGGTCGGACCCACATTTGCTGTCTGCTCTCGCCTCTCCTGTGCTCTCTCTGTTCTGTCTTCCTCTCTCTGACATGAGTGAATTGGTGCATCTGGAAAAAAAAAAACTGTGTGACAGGGTAGCTCACATCTGTTCCCTTGACTTAATGCCAGATAAGACCAGACAGGCGCACAAAGATGGAGAAGGAGACGGAGAAATGGAGATGGAGGGAGGAAGAAGATAAAGTTATTAACAAGTCACATTTTTTTCAGTACTTTTGACGTATTTTCCAATCACTTCTCAAGCCAAAGCAGAGAAAGCTGAAGCTCAGCTGTTGCTACAAGCTGCCACTGGGAATCAGCGTCAGATATGGTCAGCTGCTTCACATTAATGCCTCCTTTCAGTGACTCCTCTGTTCCAATCTCATGAATCAAGCAGCAGAATATGTACAAACTCAAGAAAACAGTCCTACAGCCTTGCTGTTTTGAGTCACTTCTGTTGCCATGGCTACGGACTACATTCCCACCACCCGCCCTGCTCAGTGGGCTGTGAAGTGTGAGCTGTGCTACAAAGCAAGGACACATTTATAATATCTTCTACACTTCTGTGCGGATGCATGTTTGGGTGTGCACGTCTGTTTTGTGTTTGTGTGCATGGGGTTTTCCCAGGAGGGCACGAGAACTTCCGTAAGATGATTGACGAGGCAGAGCCACTGGGCTACCCTGTGGTGGTGAAGAATGCACGTGGCCACAGAGGTAAGACGATCAGGGTGTTTTTTTTCTTTTTGTTGTGTCACCAGCTGTGTTTGCTACACTACCCCTCAATAATCTGTACAGTGCAGGCACATAGTGGCAGCTCAGTCCACCCTTATATGAAATTCACTAGCAGAGTGTCAAATAATTAGGGCTGTGGTGCTGCAAAAAACAAGACAGAAGCTTGAAATGCTTGCAGTGTGGCTGCTTGGTTAGTTTACAAATTGACCCCAGTTTCTGTATTTTGCCTGAATTCACTCTGGACTCGTGTGGGAAGTGTCAGCCTTGTCATTAATGTTGTGCTTCCATGAGATAAGCCCCAGTGTCTGCTGACCTAGAAGCATTTTCCCATTCCTAGTTATCAACACTTGACTGCCTCTGCAATTGTGTGAAGGATTAACAATGGACCTTAGCTGGCCCACGCTGTCATCACAGTGCATTGTTAAGGAAAGTGGCCGTTGGTCAACCACTGACTTGACCCTTTTTTAAGCAGTTCGGCAACTCAAGGGTTGCTTTCCTCTCCTCTGCAGCTGACCCTTGACACTGGCTGAAGTCCAGCTTGCCTTCCCTCTCACGAACAAACAAGGCCAGGGAACATGTTTTAAGGGCTGTTTGAAAATCTTAAGAATCGCCGGTATTACTTAGATTTCAAATTTAAATAGAATTGTGCACTTGATGGCCCGGTTACTGGGATGTGAAATATTGTCAGAATTCACAACATAGTGTATGTGTTTGGGTGCACAGTGTTCAACAATTTATCATCAGTACAAAGAGTCACAGGACCATCATTCCTTGCTTGTCTTGTTTTTGACTTGTAAAGCGTTACATCATTCCTGCCAGCGTCTATCTTCACATCTTTGCGATGTTACTGTCTTGTCATCTTGTTCGGACTGTCACTTAGACACAATGTGCTTCTACACAAACAGCAAGCAGGCACATGATTTTGCCTGGTGCTGGGACAGGGGCAAGGGGCTTTGACAACCAGGAGACGGACCAAAAGGTGCTAATTAAAATAGACGTCTTCTAACCTGAGTGAGAAGCAATTTTGTGGCTGCCAAGAGGAGTGCTCTATCCATTAAAAGAGAAACAGGAACTGACATAAGACTTGGTCAGCAGATGCAGCCACTTATCAGCAAAATGTCTAGGGAAGTAATCTAACTTTCACACTATTATTACGCAACTGTCAGACCCCACAAGCAACTTATTTTCATGTTAATATATACACGTCCTTCAATCCAGGCAGACTTAAAAACAATTATCTCAATTTTTCTTCCTTCCTGCTCCCAGGCAAGGCTGTGTTCCTGGCACGGGACAAACACCACCTGACAGATCTGTGCCACCTGATCCGCCATGACACCCCCTACCTGTTTCAGGAGTACATCAAGGAGTCACATGGTCGCGATGTGCGTGTGGTCCTGGTGGGCGGCCGTGTCATTGGCTCAATGCTACGCTGCTCCACTGATGGTCGAATGCAGAGCAACTGCTCACTGGGTAGGCAGACGCCTGAGGGACAGTAGCCCTTTTTACACAGAGAAGCTGCCTCAGTGCCGCATTGAAGGCTCGCCAATAATCCACCTTCTGTTAATTTAATGTTACTTACAAAGAAGCAAGCAGCGCGTCTTTAAGTTGCTTCAGTCTGTCATTTTATACAGCGAGCTGGGGTTGCAGATTTAGAGTGACGTGACTGGTGTGATGTCCAACAGCATCAGCATCAGTATCAGCTTCCTTTATTGAGAAAAATTCCCAACATGCACCACAAACAGTTAAAAAGGTTATTACATTGCGTAAAAATGGCCAGAAAGCTCTGAAAGACATGAATCTGACAAAATCCATCCAGTACAGGCCTACATCTGTCGATTTCCTTCAAGCTTAATATGGCCTCAGTTAATAAAAAAGGCCCGACATGCGCCACAACTGTGTGTAATGTTATGTGAACAAAAATCTCTCGGCTACATGTTTACAGTGTACATGTTTGATATTTATGATTTAAGGGGGACAAAACAAAACAAAAAATGGATGGTGAGTTTTTCACACAGGTGCCCACAGATTAACAGGCTAATCTCCAGCCCCCTTTTTTTTTTCTTTTGCCGCAGCGGTGTGCTACATCCACGTGAAACTTAAGTCCGTTGGCTTATTTGTTGATTTCTTCTACACATCCAAGTTTGACTTGACACTGAGAGAAAAGTCCGCACAGAATTAAAAATACAATTTTGGTAATGGATTTACTCTAAGAGGAAAGTTCTTACAGAAATAAAAAATGCGATTTTGGTAATGGATTTGTTCTTGATGTTGATGCCTTCATGTTCCCTGTAGACAGTTACAACCCTACCACAAACAGTTAAAGAAGTGATTACACTGCATAAAAAATAAAAAACCCATAAAAACTCTGACAACGTACTGTAAGAAAAGTCGTAGGTGTCCATTCTGTCATAATTCTGTTGAATTCCTTCGAGCTTTCTCTCCTCTGTTAAGATAAATGCCCCTGACGCTGGCTCGCTTCCGATGCAGCCTCAATACTACCTCCAGGGACGGATCAAAGATGGATCGAAACTGACCCCTCAAACCGCCTGCATAACATTTTTATACAGACGGTGAAAAGGCGCCGAGAGGCTGCCTTGAAAAGGCTGTGTAAAAGGGGCTACTGATGACACATTGAATTACATACCTCTTGAACAGTATCACACACATTTTACAACACTGAACTCATTCCCTTCCCTTAATTAGAGTTATCAACAAAGCCAGCACTGCTACAGTAGAACAGTTCTTAGCTTTACAAAACTAGTTACCTTACATGTTGTTACTTTTAATGTACTGATAACTTGGATCATGTGATAACTGTCTTGAGTTGCCTTTTCTAGTAATGCGGTTAATTTCCCCGCTGTTCTTGCTCAACCAAAACTCTTCTGTTATTAAGATTTAGTGATTGGAGCCGTTTTCAGGAAGCAAGAGGTTTTTTTTGGCATAAAAAGGGGAAAATAAGAAAGTATCAACAAAGACCATTTAAAAAAAAAAAAAAAAGGAACTGTTCTGCGTTGTATTCAGCTCCTGCTCTGTGTTCCACATTTTAAGTGTAACTGGCTTGCTTTAATCATTCCTGTATATGAGGACAATATTTAACAGTAAGTGTATCCTTCTAAATATTTAATCAATTATAATCAACACTCCATCTGCTTCGTAAACCAGTTCAGGGAAACCGTGCCAAAACTACAAATCTGCCCTGGAGACTCTTCAGCATTCCAGCTGATGAGTCTGATTTTCAATGTCAGAGCAGGAGCTGTTTTGTTCTAGTTGAGGCTGTAATGCCCTGTGACATATTTAGGACATCAGTATCAGATTATTCTGCTTTTATGTAACAGATCATGTTGACATTTGCGCTGACTTTCGGTTGATCTGACATGGTATTTGATTCAGTGATAATAGTATATTTATTTAAATGAAGAAAAAAAAAGGAATTTTCCTTAAAAAATTCTTCAATCATCCATAGGTCTTTTTAGGGCTGCTCTTGGTTTATAATAACAACAATAACAAAATATTTTTGACAGTCTTGATGGAATGATCTTTGTAGATGTTAACCACCT
>JAPZDX010000002.1:10760975-10773129 GCA_029783625.1 Naso annulatus | reverse complement strand
CACAGTGCAGCACCCAGGGATCAACTCCAGTTTCTGAGCCAGTACCTTGGTCAAGGGTACTGACTGGAGATAGACCTTTATACATGTTTTGATGGTGGAGGAAACCGGAGCACCCAGAGGAAACCCATGCAAACACGGGGAGAGCATGCAAACTCCACATAGAAAAGTCCTGCCCCAGCCAGAAATCGAACCCAGGACCTTTTTGCTATGAGGCAACAGTGCTAACCACTATTCCATCATGCCACCAAGACTATGTGCTTCCCCTCTGAAGTTATAAGATCATCACAGATTTAAATGTTGGCAGCACAATGTTTCACTCCACTGATACCTGCGAAGACTTGACACAGCCCAGTGAAGTAGAAGAGTCCCCCCTTGGACATGGTGAACAGCTGACCCAGGAACACCAAGAAGGAGACCGAAGAGAAGACCACCGAGAGAACCATCAGGACCTGCACTGCCTGAAGCCACTCTGAGGGAGGAAAACAGTCCCACATTTAAAAACCTGTGTCTCGCATTATACCTGTTCTGTTTCTGTGGAGTTGGGTGGGTCGACACGAAAAGAAATGGCTGCTTACCAGTTTCTTTGGAGGACGAACATAACCAGGTTCCTGTGAAGTTGTCAAATCTACAGTTGTACCACAGGTCTGAGTTTTCCATGCCTTCCCACTCCCACCAGGACTTTAAAGAGAAATTTAACATGGCATACTCAGCTGGTTATGCTGCACTTATGAAATGATACAGTTAAATATGCTCTGTGGAGATTTTTCTAAACAAAATTTTGTTTACATTTGCTGTTCCTCACCAAGTGTGTGTACCTAAAGCCTAACAAATGGTTGAAATGAATTTATTGTGTCATAAAACACTCAAAAAGCTGATTTATTTAAAAAAAAAATGCAATCTACATTGTTTACAAACAAAACAAGGGCCCACTTATCAAAACAATGCTTTGTAGTGCTACTAGCAGTCAAAAACTCCACAATGTACCTTTAAAAATAAACATAATATCCAAAATTTGACCACTACCTTCTCCATGGTTGCAATGAACAGCATCGCCAGTGTTATGAGATGCAGCAGGGTCACAAACATAAGCAGGTATGCCATTTTCAATTCCCTGCCAAAGACAAACAAACAGTTTAAACTTAGGCTTCAAGACAAAACACATCAAACAGTACAGTTAGCAAGGAACAAGCTTGTATTTATCCAGCAAACATCAGGCAAAGCTTTCCTGTTTTGCCTTTAAACATGATGTGGAAAATTGAAGTAGCTGTGCAGAGTACAGGCCTACTAGTGTTGCGTAAGGGCACACATTAAAAAGCTAGAGCAATGAGTTATTTCTAAAACTCTTTTCTCTCTCCCTCTGACTGGCCTCCACACAACTAACCTGTAGATAACCTGGGCGGGCCTACTGAAATGTAAATAGTTCCAAAACACGTATTTACCCAATTAACCTCTCTGCCCCTCTGAATGGTTGTTTTTCTCACTGCACGATATAAACAGTCTGCAGATCACCATATGTTTGGATTTCATTAAAGCTGCTCCATGTGTAAATTTAGAGGAAATTAAAGTCTCAGGGAAAGCCTGTGATTTTACAGAGCTATTTTAAGTAGCCCAGAGCGCAAGCAAACACTTGAGTTCACAATAAGAAGACATGCAGCGAGACAAAGAAGGGAAGTAAGAGACAGGATGAAACTGTCTGTGTAGATCTTTATCTGTAGGAGAGGTCCATCTGGGTGGGTGGTGGACTCACGATAACTGTCAAATTATGTCATTACACAAGGTCTCATCCATCACATGACGGTAAAAGAAAAGAAAACATTCTATGAAAATGGTTCTGAAAAGAATCATTTTGGTATCATGGTTGTTAAATTACATTTTGTTTGTTTATTTTTTCCCTATGGCACATAATGTACTTAATGAGAAAAATATGTCTTTTGACGGCACAGTGCCTGCTACCCATTACTTTAAGAGTTTGGGTTGTTAGAACATGTGATGTAAGATGAACAACAGAAACATATTTGTTTGAAAATTAAGGTATTTATGAAAAGTCAAGGATATTTCGACTTACCTCAGGTATTGCTTGTTCCTCTGAATCAGATCTAAAGAGCGGCTGAGGAGCAGCTTCAACACTCTACAACATTGTGTCCCTCTAGGTGGTCCTCTCCTTTCTAGCCTTGCCACACCCCCTCTATTTTTTCAGCCCCTCCATCCAAACTTTCCAAGGAGAACGCCCATTTCCTCTGCGCAGAACAGAGCTCCCTTTTGCTCTGCCTCAGTACAACATCATCACCATCCAAAACAGACTCAAGTGAGACCCGCCCATGGGCAGTGGAGGCACATAAAACCACATGAAAAGACCTCCTCTGTAAACAGTCCACATGGAATGCTCCTCTGCGTAATAAGCATTTTGCCATAGCTCAGCCATTCATGATCACAGTCTTGATATGGAAAATAAACACATAGCTGCAACATAGTTGAACTAGAACATAATGATATTCAGAGTGCACTGGTCACACAGGGGAACATCTGGGCAGGACACACCATGCAAACATGTCTCAGTTCACAGAGTTAGATCAGTGGAGGTAACAGCAATAGGACCTACAACAAATTAAGAAATTTCAAAACACTCACTGTAAATTTACATCTCGGTTAAAAAGTACGTGTATCTCTGTCGCCTTCTTGAAAAAAAATGTTACTTAAATTCCCCTGTCCAACCACAGATATATAAAAATTAAGTAAATACAGTGAAAAATAGTCGCGACAAAGAGATGCTTGTGCTAAATGCTAAAATCATGACAAAATTCTAACATCCATTCTGATATTTTAAAATAGGAGGAAAAGACTAATGTTGCATGTGTCGCCCCCTGGTGTTCACATTAGTGTGGTGACGTGAAAAGCCTCTCCAAATCTAAAAACAAGCACCTACCTACCACTGTAGAACAGTGAATAAGCATAATATGGTAGAGACTGCATGTACAAGTGTATACATACAATCACGACACCTGTCACACCTGCCATCCTTTTCACTAACTTTACCTTGTTGTCACGGACAAAACCATTTTAACGGTTGTTAAGCTGCAGAAAACCCTGTTAAGCCGAACCTAAGCCTATATCTCAATTGAGTGAACTTATTAGGGATATAACTTGTGTTAAAGAGCAAAGCCATGATTTAAAACATCACCATTCCTATTGATATTTTTTGTCTAAACTAAAATGACCACCACTAACAAACTTTAGCCGCAACATTCCTTGCCGATTGTCCCCTACATCCTTTGAATGGTACAGTCCGTTACCTAGGCGCTAGTAGAAGCCAGTCTACTCCGTCGCCACGCCTGCGCATAGCACTTGGATTTCTTATCGTCTTTTCCCTGTAAAAGGTTAGTAACTGTACACTACAGAGCGTCACCACTGCAAAGAAGTGAGCATTTAAACGAGAGTCTTTAAGTATCACAGCGAAAACCTTAAGGCATTTACCAGTCTCTACCAGGCGGCCACTTTAGAAAGCTATGGCTACCGTTAGCGAGCTAGCGTTAGCTGAATGTGAAGTAACTGCGGCAACTTTGGAACTAACTTTGCTAACTAGCGAGCTGGCGCAGCGGTCGTGACAGCAGTCAGTGATGGTTAATTACAAGTCTGTCCTAACAGAGTGGTCAGCATTTTTTGGGATTACTGGCTGACGTTAAGCACATTTTTTTCTGGCGAGTGAGCTTGCGTGGCCAAAAGGAATGCTAGTGGCTGTTGTCCTACAAAAAAACCCTCGATTGCTCCTCCTCGTCAGACATTTTAGGAAGAGTATTGAGCTGGTAAACAAAGGTTTCGCACCCTAAAGTCTTAACTTATTGAGAATAATATCAACGACTCTGTACGCATCGCAGGGTGTTTGTATAACGGTGGATACTGTTGCTCAAAGCAACGCACTCAAATGGACAGCAAAAAGCCTGCTTCGATACTAGAGATGGTACCCATATTGCTGTCCATTTTAAAGTCCTGCTGATAGCACGGCAGCAGACCTAACATAGCAAATCGGCCTGACGCTTTGCATAAACTCAGGTGATGCAATGTCACTCAGCTGATGGACTGAGTGTGCCTTTGCCTGTCTAAGCTGAGGTAGCCAGTGTAATCTCTTCACCTGTGACTGCAGGTCCTAGCACGACTTGACAGCATTGTTCTGAACTGAAGCATCTCATCTTTTACAGGGGAGCTCAAGGACAGGAGACGTTTCCATGGATCAAATGCAGCAACAATGGGAGTGCTGAAGCTGAAGGATCTGCAGATCTTTTCCGCATCGTTGACACAGATTCAGTTTTGTTCTGTGGGCTACCATGTAGGCTAAGTTTGGGATCAGCACTCTGACCGCTTAGGATAAGGTTCATCATTTACAGATGCAGCTTCATCAAACTTAATGTATGACCATGGATCATGAAGAGGTAACATTTACAGCTGTTAATTGACTGAATAGATAAGTGCTAGTCAGTGTTGAGATGTTGTTTTTATGTTAAACACCTGAAATATCTGATGGAAGCTGTTTTAAGTATGTTATAGTTATAATTGTCTGATGTTTGACACATTACTTTTTACAGTGGCAAGCCTGAAAGACCAATTGCTATGATGTTTAAGCACAACAGGCACTTGAGACCTGATACCCAGCTTGTGACAATATGGTGAATGGTGTTGGAGCAGGACCCACACTTGAAGTAGTTTAAATGCTGCAAGGGGGGCCTGCTCAGGTTTCAAGCTCTACTATGTACAGTATTGAATTCAGCAACAGGTGTTTAGCGCTGGCACGCGAATCTGATGTTGTGGCCCTTCCTCTGTGTGTCACACAAGTGGATCAGTTTTCAGAGAGACTTACAACCTTGACCATGACAACTTTTGTTAATGCTGTAGTTCACACAGGTAGTTCGGGGATAGTTGTTTGGGATGTAATTCACAGGTAAATATATTTTGCTTATAATGTTGCAGGTTTTGTGTGTGTTACTTTTTCAGAAAGTAGTTTATAGCAGTATCCAACACCAAAAGTCTTTCAAAACTTAAAGAAATTCTGAGCATATGCAGCTGTAACCAAATGACACTTGACATGTGTATTATATGCAATATGCATTATGCTATAATAAGTGTAGAGCAATCCCACTTGACCTTTGGTTCTTTTGTTTTCCACTGGTGGCTGTGTCGGACTCAAGTTTTGACACGTGCAGATGAAAAGATGAGGAGATGAAAAATGTTGCAGTCAGCCCCAATGACCATTTATTATAGAAGCTTGGTTTTACAGATAACTCAGGTAGCAAAATAAAACAAGATTAAACTAGTAACACAGTCTGTAGATATGGCCGCATGGTCAAAAAACTTTTGCCTTTCTCAGCCACACTTGGATGCTGTGCCCACTGGGTAACATGGTCTTCCCCCCTTGGGCTCCACCTTCAATCTCTCAGGTGTCCACCAGATGGGGTTAGACCCACTTATGGCCATACTGCATCACTCCACACATTCACACACACGCACACACTCTCACTAATGACAAAGAAACAAAAAAAGTATTAGAATAAACAAAAAGCTCATTTTGGCTCCTACAATAAGCAAAACTTTATGATGACAGACAGTGTGCTTAAGACTATTCATTCACAGCAAGCTTAATTTGTGAGTACTTCCTTCATCACCCCTGTACTGAGACATTCTTCACTTTAACATCTTACAAACAGCATCTCAAAGGCTTAATATGTAACATTTATGCAATAAAATGTCCAACAGTGTTCAAACTCTATGATTTCATTTAAATAAACTGTATGTTTCATTTGGTTGTCTTTCATGCCATCATACTCCTTTTACCCCTTCTTGTTACTATAACTTTGAGTAAACAAAGGAAACATCAGATGATGCAAGTGAAAAAGGAAGTTGGCAGATGTGACCAAATGTAACAGGAATAAAACTTTACCTTGTTCCTTAACATTTCTGCCTGAATCAATCAGATAGATTTTCAGATACAATAGTGACTGTTCATAAATGAAGACAAAAAGTCCCATGATCCTTTACCACATCATCAAACTATGTCTTTTGCTATAATGGTGTTTGAGAGATCCCTTGTGTTAGAAACTAAATAAATAAAAAATCAACTATTTATTGATGAATATGAAATCTGGTCACAAAACATTCAGCTCCTTCTCTGGATTCTCAGGTGCGCACAGTGCTGGACCAGATTTCCGTGCGGCTTCAGGAGGATGGCTTGGCTCCGGGGACCAGCGTCCAGGAGCGACAGTGCCACTTGTGGCAGCAGCTCATCGACAGTGAGGCAAAGCTTCAGTCAGCCACCCAGGAGCTGCAGACGTTACGAACCCAGCAGGCCAATGAGATGAAGGAGGTGAAAACTTTCACATTCTTTGAAGTTTTAGTTCACCAAGTGGTTGCAGCAGTGTAATGTCGTTCTTTTCATTGAAACTACAGACAAATTAGCAAATTAGCCCATGACAATAGTGTGCTAAATAACACAGACATTTTTGAAATTCGCATGGGACAATGCAAATTGTTTAACCTCTTACCATCCACCTTTGCTACGGGGCCTATGTGGAATACCCAAATTTAAAGGCCTATAACGGAGAAAATATAACCGCAAAAATATAGGTATGAGAGTTAGAGGAGAATGTAGCTATAAAAATAAATTGTATTTAACGAAATATAAAAATGTATAGAATGTCCATAATGACTTAAATGAATACATTTAGTCATTAAGCACAGTGCTAAGAACCACTTAAAACTCTTACGGCCTATCTACAGGCCATGGGAATGGCAACAGGTTAGATTGGTTTATGATTATAGATAAATTTCTGTTGCATATTTGTCTTTTTTTGTCCTGCCAGGTGGAGAGCTATGTTGCTCATATTAGGGGGCTGCTGGAAGAACGCGAGTGTCTGACTGCAGACTATGAGAGAGATAATGAACTCTTGAGACAAGAACTTCACCAGATTAGACAACAACAAGGTAAATTCAGTGCAAGTGTGGTGCTTATGCAGCTCTTTCCTCTGGGCTTTAACGTAGCCTGAGTCACATCTTTCTGAGCAGAATAAAGCTTGAATTTCTTAATCGCCATTAATTTGTTACGTCAAAGCATGCATTTTCTATTTTTGGTATTTACTTGTTTGCCACGTAGCAGTACTCTGTCTTGTGTTAAAGGTCATTCACAGCTCTGCTTGAAAAGCTACTGATCAGTGAAAACACCTCTTTATTTCAGAGAGTCAGAGCAAGGAGCTGGCAGAGCTGTTGGCTCAGGAGGACCTCGGGGAGATGGGCTTGAGTAGCCCCAGCGAACAGGTGGCCTATTTGCTGGTAGAGAGAGCCACACTGCTGGAAAGGCTGGAAGCTGCTGAGAGGAGACTGGAAAGTCAGAGCCTCAGTGACAACTCAAGGGAAGTCCAGCAACAGGTAAAGGACTGATGTGCATGCGTACACAATGATGTGTGATGTTACCACGTTGTAATTTGTTTTCACACTCGTTAAACTGTAAATGTAGGCTTTCAGTCTAATTGCATTGCCTCTGCCATTGTCTTGACCACTGAATGTTCAGTCTTTAGTTGTATTGAATTTTCAAACTAACCTGTCATGGCCTAAAGGTTAGCTATTCAAAATTAATGCAGAGACCACACAAATGTGGTTTAGTGATGCTGTCTGTCTGTGACACAGGAGCACATGACAAAGGAGCAGCTAAAAGCAACAGAGGCAGGATATGCAGAGAACCATAGATAACGGAACAAGGGTGATGTGACTGTCGTTGTGGCTTGGCCTAGTAACAGTTCTGTGTAATGTCACATAGACTTAGGTCTGTGGAGAAAAGTACAACATGATTTTCCAGAGCAGCCCAGGGAAGCTCACGCAATGGTTTAGTGTCTGTTGTGATTCTCCACACATGGGTCTTTCCCCTCAGCAGTGCTCGTCCCAGAGTCCGTTGAAGAAGCTGTTTGGACTGCGCAGGTCTGGTCAGAGCAAACACAATATTACCCCTGTAGGTTTCCAACTCGCAGCTTGTACTAAGCAACTAACACTGATGTTGTTATAAAGGCCTTTTCTGACCCGTTTCAGAGGGTTTTTACTTTTTGAAATACATCCCGCGCTCACAACGTGCCTTGATATTTGCATGACCACTGTGACGCAGACAACATGGCTTGTCTCTGTAGCACATATATGAATGTAGTTTTCTAACAACTGGCGACTGCTTGAAATGGGTGTAACAGTAACAGCATGTCGCAGGTAACAGCATGTGTACTTTTTGTCCCACTGGTCTCCCCATGCAGGTGAATGCTGACATACACAATTATAATTCATTTCCCTCAGTCATTTCCAGGCCTGCAGTGAAGACGAATCTCAGCGTCAGAATGCATGTCTCTTACAACAGCATGCTGGGCCGCGTGCATTGTCAGTCTTGTTTACCAGTCTTCTTTTCTGCTGTGCTCCTCCCACTCTCGCCATTCATGGTGCATTCTTTTTCATCAGGCCCACAGTGAGGAGATTTCCCAGGAGCGACTTGAGCGCCAGCGGCTCGAGCGGGACCTGGAAGAAGCGTCGCAGAGGCTGACGATGGCTCATCAGGATATCCGCAGACTCACCAATGAGCTAGATGCTGCCAAAAACAACAACCTATACCCAGCTGGTATGTTGCAAAGGCTTACAGTGTTTACCTGTCAAAGAATTGTACGTCTACGGTAGAGGATGATGTGATGTTTTTAAAGACTGTTTTTGAAATGTCTACAGTTTTGTCTGAATCACGTTTGTAAAACACATACACATGAGAGTGTAAAAGGGATAGTTGGGCTCTCTTTATGTGGGGTTGTATGAGAAGCAGCACCTAAAGTATATCTTTCCCTTTACACGTACACTGCGCTTTTAAAACTGTCTACGCTTTACATTGCCGTCACACAGCCTTTTTCTTTGGTACTACCTACTACCACTGGTTTAGTATCACCTGATACTATCAGTTGTGTGTAGAAATGTGGAAGCTGTGTGGTTGAGGAAATGTAGTCCCAAAGAAAAAGGCTTTCTGACGGTAAGGCACCTACTGTAGGTGGGTGGTATTGTTGGTGGCTACAAGGCATGTTGCTGTTACTGTTTGCAGCAGTACGATGCACTGCTCCCTGCTGGCGCATCGTGCTGCTCCTCCGTACAGAGAACAAGCTGATCGTTATCTGCAGCAGATAACACATTGTCTGTCTATGATGTACTGTACCTTTTCTTTTCTTACTGCTAGTGTATCTCTGTCTTATCAATTCAATGTTAGCATCAACCTGCCTAGGGACAAAGGATGGAAATTAGCTGATCGCTACAATCCTACGTATTAACACGAAAGTGTCTATTAATATGTATTGTCCCCTGATTTTTTTTAAATCAAAATAAATAAATACAAATACAACACTCTAACTAGGCATAAGTGCCTCATACAACCTCACATAAAAGAGCCGAACTATCCCTTTAAGTACCAATTAATGCCCAGATTTACACTCGCACCCCATTTCAATGTGATGCAGCAAGTTGCCTCCAACCTTTAAAAATGTCCAAATATAGTAGCTTGGGTGTCCACCTCTACTGAAATGTCTATATTACCTGTTGTCAGGCTAAAGATTTGGTAAATATGAAACCTATTTTTTTCTTATCAGTGCGTTTTTAATGTGGACTGGCGTGCGTACTATTGTAGCCAACTGCAGTGAGTCATTTACGGGAAAGCTTATGTTGGCTTTGTAGAGTTACAGATATGCTTATAATCTCAGGATCTGGGCTACAGGGAACGATCCAGGAAGTAGAGAACCTGAGGAAGGAAGTGGAGACACTGAAACACTGTGGTGAGACAGACTGGGGTGTGAACATAAAAGAAAAAACTGCCTTGCAGTGTGTAAACTTACCACCAGCCACACTGTTTGAAGAATTTGTTGGGCTGTTCTCATATTCTGTTTGGAGTGTTTTTAACATTGGGAGGTTGACATTTCAGACTTGCCAGTAGGGTTGGATTTTTAAAAAAATTAATTGTTAAAACTGTGTTGCAGTTGCCATTATTGAATAACATATATACATTATTTTAACTGAAATAATGTCTTGAAATCAGACAATGAATATTTTTTCAAAGCTTTTAAAATTTTGTCAACTGATGAACTTGAATTAAGTGACTGTTAGAGAAGCTGCCTTATGATTAAACTTTTACAAAACCCACTCCAGTGGCTCTCACACTTTAAAAATAGGATATGCTTTATTCCCCTAAAATTAGTTTTATTAGGTTGATGTTAAAATTTGCTCCCCCTTGATTCATACTAATGGCATTTTGGCTGAAACTTTGATGTAGTTGCATCCGAGAGCATCTACAACATGCAGCCATGGTTTGGCAAGACATTCAGTCAGTAGAGATGTCACATAATCAGACTGATGGATTACAGGTGCTTAAACTGCTTCATCGGCATTGTTTAAAAATATTAATGTAAATCTGAAAGAAAGCGTGTCTTTCACTGTGTATGATAGTTATTATCCACATATAATATTATGTGGAAAATACAATGAGGAGGTTTAAAAAGCCAGAACAGGACAGAAAAAAAACTAAGATTTTATGTCCAATGTATTTTTAGGTATTTATCGTGATGGTTTTGTTTCCTCACAGATATGATGAAGCTGCAGCAATCTAAAGAGCAAAATGACAGATTAGATGGTGAGAACAGAGCTCTGAGGGAGAGAGTCCGCACTTTAGAGTCTGAGAAGAAAAATCTCTTGGACCAGGTTGGTATTTTATTTATTAAATATTTTTCACTAAAATAAAAAAACAAAACAAAATATAGCTTGGCATTATTTGGTTTTGTGTTTGTCCAGATGGCAATAAATGATACACAAAAGGATGTTGTAGCCAAAGAGGATCAGGGGGACAAGAGCATCAACAGTGAACCACAGAATGATCGGTCGGACCAGGAAAAGGATTACATCCACAAACGGTAAATACATATATTTGTCAACAGCTGCATCCTGGTTAATAATGGGATAAAAAGGAGTTTTCATCTACTCTTTCTGGCTTCAAATGTCTTCGATCTCTGTCAGGTGTCGAGAGGCGATGGAAGATGGGCTTGTACAGGTAAGGGACCTGCAAAGACAACTGCAGAGGCTACGCGAAGGCCAGGAAGAGCTGGAGGAGAGGAACGAGGAGCTGGAGGCTCTGCTGGGGGAGACCCAGAACGCCAGCAAGGAGGAGAGGCATCGCCACGAGGGAGAACTGGAGGGACTCCACAGGAGGGTGATGAGCTACGCTAAATTCTGTCTTAAAATCTTTTTGCATTGTCTCAACTGGATAAAAGATTGATGGATCAGTGGTGTGGTTGAAAACAAATTCACCAGTTTCTCAAACATTTACATACGCAAGTCCTTTACTAGTTGATCTCAGATGATGTAATTTAGTCTATGACATGTCTTCAAATGGATCTTCAGACTGATTTATCTTCTAAACTGGTTAATGCAGATCAAAAACCTGGAGGCAGAGCTGAAGAAGCAGGACGCTCAAGATAAACTGCTGAAGAACGGAGACGAGATCAAACCCTCTGAGTCCTACTTGCAGCTGGTTAGAGATGACTCACTGTTTAAAATCATTAATGTTCCTCTGTGTTTCATATCAAAATAGGTGAATATGATTTTACTTAAAGCTGCTTCTGAAGCTTTTTTTCTGCTTTTTTTTATATAATAACAAGCAACTGCATAAAGTTAGAGCAAACTGTCAGTATTCCAAGTTTCACCGCAAAGATCACATTTGGACTCATATAGAACAAAACAGAAACTAGTTTACTTTACCTTGAAATTCTTAACTATACTGTCCTCTCAGATGCCATCCATAGAAATTTTATATTAAAAGCAGGAATAACCTGCAGTGATGATATGATATGATGGTACATGAAAAGAGTTTATATACTTTAAATTCCGTGACACAGTGCAACCTGTAAATGCTTTGTGTTCCCCTGAAGCACCTGAGGGACAGCAGCCAGGAGAGACTGGCTCTGCTAGAGGCTCGTTTGACCGAGGAGAAGGAGTGGAGGAAACAGCTGGAGGTGGACCTCAGTGCTGCCCAGGCCGCTCTCAAAAAAGACAAGGAGGTGAAAACCGCACATATCCAGTGCTTCATTTGACAGCTACACAATTATGTGAAAGTGAATTCACAGTTCAC
>JAPZDX010000002.1:10687136-10698678 GCA_029783625.1 Naso annulatus | reverse complement strand
TGCTAATACACAAATAATTACATTTCTTATCTTGGCCATGCAGACAAGGACACAGTACAACAACCTCAGGGCTGCAGTGAGGCTGTCGGTGTCAGAACATGAATTTGATCTTGTACTCGTGAAAGCCAACGCTGTGTGACAAACTGCAGAACGTGCTTGGGCTAGTTCTGCTGCTAGTTCATGGCTGACAGAAATATTTATGCCTTCATTTTCAGAGTCCACATCTCGAACCTCTCAAGGAGGACACATTGGCAGGGACATATAAATCGGTGAGTCCAGTGTGTTCAGAAACAGAGGTACAGCAAAGTTTCAAATTATATGATACATTTACCTTTTATTTGTTGAAGTATTTGAGCCATATATTTGAAAAGTTGAAAATCACTAATGCAAATGCACCAAAAACCCAATTTGAGGATGTAATTACGACTTTGTTTTGTCGTTCCTTCTTAGAACATACTTCTGGTTCAGAGACAAATGTCAGTGAAGGAGAGGGATGTGGAGCAGTTTCAGCAAGCTCTTAAAATCTACACAGATGCCACCTGCAGCCAGCAAAATAACCTGCAGTATGTCTCTCTGCCAGCCTGACTGCCTTTGTTCGCCTCAGGATCTCCTCTCTGATTTAATGCAGCTGCCTCAAATTGCTTTAATTTCCCCAAACATGTAATAAAACTGCCACAGTCTCCATTTCCTCTCTTTGTCTCTCATTCTCTATGTCTCTTTTTATTTGTAGCATCTCAGTCCAGAACCTGCCAGACAGATCATGCTTCATCATGTACGAGTTTTGGCAGGACCGTCTCTCCTGGATGAGGTGAGATCAGAAGGTCTTCACGGCACATTAGGCTAGAAAGCGTGTTCTGAGAATTTCAATTTGCTGCACCGAAATTTGCACAGCGCACCAAGCGGCTCACAGGCTTTGAAGCGTTATTGCCTTGCTGAGAGGCAAATGGCAGCCTCATCGTTTTCACCCCTCTTTCCTCTCAGCTACCTGCAGTCGTCCATCAGTAAGACCTTCCAGCGCTGCATTATCGACTCACTGGAAGAGCCAGAGATGGTGTCCACCATGCTCCTCCCAGGTACACACCAGAACCTGAAACATTCATCTCTAGCTGCCATTGCATGCATAAAATCTCACATGAATCCAGTTTGATTAAGTATATCGTTTTGTGAAATGATGCTTACTATTTGCAGTGGAGCTGAATGGAAAAACAGGATAGCATGGCCCTGTGGAGAAATATTGTTGCATATGGCTTAAAATGAACATTATTTTTAGTGGGTCAAGATATAAAAGATTATAGTTTGGAGATTCGAGTTGAGTTAAAGTCTTTCAAGGAGAAAAACTTGTTGGAAACAGCATAATTCAGGTGCTTTGCGGATTTCCTTCATTAGTACTGTATGTGTCTAAAAGTCTAAAAGGACTTGCTCATATAAACCAACTTATAATCATCAGTTTCTCTCAGCTCTTTGTTTTAGTTTTGTAGACTTTGCTGTTTTGGCCCAGTCAAACCGCTCACATTGGGGTAATTTCAAAAGGCACCAAAACAAAAAAAAAAAACAAAACAAAACAAACAAAAAAAAAGTCTGCTAAATTCTCTATGTTATGCTCATTATACAAGATTCCATACACAAAGATAGCCTCACATTAAAACCAATGAGAACTGCTCATGCAGGGCATATGCTGAAAAAGTTTTCTGGCTTTCAAGTTTACTTCCATGTTATGCAAATATGCGGAGTCGAGTTCCCCCTGCCTGCCCCGCCGTGAGTTCCTGCTCAGCCCATAGACTTTACATTGTGGTGACACCACTGATTTTAAAAGTGCTTTTCTTAGCTCAAGGAAAGTTTTACAAATACAGAACCTCCATGGTTTAAAATTTTTGAATTGAAAGAGTCGAAATTAAGTTAATTTGCTGTTCAAGATGACCTGTCAACAGTTTTACAGACGTCTCTTTTACAATGGAGTCCTAAGGGGAAATGCTTTTTGTGTCGCAGGGGAATTTTTCGCTGCAGCACCGTGAGTGACAGCAGAAGCAGGGTAGAGCAGCTCTGTCCTGTCTAGATTTTATGGTTCTACTGAACTGAATGACAGACAGAGTTAGCGACTAGCTGGAGAACATACGGAGTATTTAGCTGCTAAAGAAGCAGATATTTACCGCAGGAGTTGGTGGTGAATCAGCAGAGCTATAAGCCGAGTAAAACTCAGCTAACTAGAAATATGACTACACATTAATGCTTATGTTGCACTGTATCTGCTCATTTCAGAAACAGGCAACTGATGGCTTACAAGCTCAGCTCAGCATAAAAACTTAAAAGGTGATAACATGTCAATGGTGTGTTTATTGCTTGTTTCCACTGCAACCTGAGTGGCCAAACACGCAATCATGTTGCAGGCTTCAATGTACCATTTAACAAAAATGTGCCCAACAATGTTCATACTCAGAGAAATCTGTTATTCTGTCCAAGGCAACTGTGTATTCCATTTTGTCACCTGTCACTAACTTTCAGGCTAACACCAGTCAGAGAATGAGAAGGGAAACAAACAAGACTAAAAATAATATGAATAAAACTTCAATACATCATCTGCAAATATATCTGCAATGTTGCTGTATAACAATGAAATAAACAAATCTCATGAACTACATCTTTTGTCTTTGATGTTTTGAGAACCCAGGGGTAGAAATTTGATAAAATATCAAAATAAATCAACAGCACATTGAGCTGACTTTACTGTGAATTTATTTGGAGCATAACCTGCAGCTTTCACCTGCAGCTTCTTCAGTTTCGTATTGTACGTGTTTTGTGTGAGATATACTCTATTTACCCATCTTGGTAACACTTCATGATAACTACAAACTTTAGGCATTAGTTAAGCAAAAGTTAAGCATTAATAATACTAAATTCATCATTAGTTAAGCATTAATAAATATCGAATTATCATTTATAAAGCATCGTTCCTATGTGAAAATACCTTAGGGTAAGGGTTTTGGTTAGGGTCAGGGTCAGGGTAACCCTAACCGTAACCCAAAGGAGTTTTCATGTAGGAACAATGCTTTATAAATGATGAATTCAGTATTTATTAATGCTTGATTAATGCCTAAAAGTGTGCAGTTATTATAAAGTGTTACCAAAATCATAGATGTTTTTTAAGAAAATACAATAAATACATGTTTACTGTAGCTTATCTTCCTGTTGTCTCACTCATTTGCTTGGTTCAAACAAAGAAAACAAAAACACTGATGCTTAATCATCGTTTCGTTTCCTTTCAACAGCTTCGTGGTGGATTATGAACAACAACTGACAGAACAAAGTTGCTGCTCTTCAAAACAACCCAAGCAGGAGGAAGAGGTGATTGTATAGGAGTTGATCTTTTTGTTCTTTGATATCCACTTTGTCCTCATGGCATGGCATTGCTCTCGCATAGCTTTGCTCCGAGGTTATGAAAAAAGAAGACTGCTCGGATGAATCAGTCAACAGAGAAACAAATTAAAACCCTGGAGCGACAGAATTTAAGGAATGCAATATTTCATTGTTTGATTGGGATCTGTGTCAATGTTAGCTTAACAGTTTTGGCACATTTCTTGCTTCTGATTGAATAGAAAAAAAAAAGATTTGCATGATTTTTTTATTTCTCAGTGCTAGTTTATTTCAACCTGAACTACATCTTAGAGTAGATAAAATGTCAGTGATACCACAAAAATAGAAACACATGAATTAAAACTGACCTGTCCATCCATCAGTCACTCTTCAGCACAGACAAAAGCAGAGCTAGTGGTAGGATTAACCTGCATTTCTCCTTGTTCTATCCGTGATATTGTGCTTTGCTGTCTCTTTTAAAGCTTTGCAAACAAGCGTCTTTTTGTTCATTGGTTAGTCACAGTAGACAGAACAATTACGGTCCGCATCTGAACTTTTATCATCCGTGTGTCACTCCTGCACTTTAGAAAAACATGAAACATGGACCTACTTGTGAAGAATGGATATTTATTGTAGATTTGTTGAAAATGTACAATGACCTGTTACAATAAGCCGACAATATGACATTGATTAACCAAATAATTCTGCAGTTTGCCTGTACTGTTACACTAGGAATAAATCTTAAAAGCCATTATTTTACATTTGCAGTAGTAATCAGATGAGTTTAACAATACAGCACACACAAAAAGAGGTTTATATTTTCAGTAAAGAAACTAAGCAGAAATTGTTCAATGTAATGCCATTAGAAAGAAAGTCAATTGAGATTGTGTACAGTAGTTAACTGAAGCTATATGATGTAAGTAATTGTTGTAAAACATTGGTAAATGTACAGTATAATAGCATATTGAGCTGTGGTTGCTCTGAGGAGGAATGAATGTGTTAAATCTTTCTTAAAAGTGTTTTGTCATTTCTTTAATGAAGAATGTTATGTGGATGCTTTGTTTGTTTTCTGGCATGAAATAAAAATTCATGGCTTGTTGATGACATGAAATGACGATTCAGTTGTCCCCCTTTAAAATCATACATATTCATTAGTAAATTAGCAGCAAGGTTGAAATGATCCACTGTATGGAGCAGTTAAAGGAGAGTGATAATGGGCACAGCAGTCAGTAGTCAGCAGTCAGTACGTTTACATGCACAGCTAAGTCAAGCAACAGTCATTACTCCATTAAGACATTTAACTGGACTACAGTCCTAGTGTACAAGCGGTGAGGAAGAATCGATTTATTGACGGAAAGTATGTCAGACTCTGCCACTGTGGGTGGCGATGCTCCGTTCAGCTTGTCGCTATCGGACCCTCTTCTGCTTGATGGGTTGACCTAACAAGCTGTAAACAAGTTAGCAAGTGGCTAGTTGATTCCATGTCCGAAAATGAAAATATGAATAACTTCATAGCACTGTTTTAAGTGTCTTCCAAGTTTTCTTCTACAAATTTATGCTGGTCGAGTTCAGTGGTCAAAGATGCAGCAGGGACTAATGATCACGCACAGATCGCTTAGGCCAGTCAGGGGCCAGCTGAGGCGTATACATGCAAGTAAATCTGTCCCCAACTGCATTATCGAGGTGTTAGTCCGATTTTGAGAAATTAGACATAGTATGATTTCAGTCCGACTAATATGTTAACCTGTATCTTTAAAGTCCAGTTTTAGTCGGACTGCCTCAGTAAATCGACTTTTTCTAACATCATGTAAACTTACTGCATGTCATTGAAAGAAAAGTTTACATACACAGCTGCTCCATTCTGGGGCCCGACTGATACATCGGTTTGCCAATATTGGTCCATTGCAAATATATTGGTATTGGCGTTGTTCCCCCATAAGCGCTGATATTGAAACTGTTTTTAATGTAAAAATGCCAGCAGAAGGCGGTCCGTTATTTAATAACTAATAAGTGAAGTGTTCACTGTTCAGTGCACTGATGACTGGAATAAAGTTTGTTGAAACATAATATATTCTGCCTCCATTACATATCTTTGTCACAAGTAGGCCTATTTGATAACCACATTCAGTCGATATTATGTATATAAAATATCCGCTGATATATTGGATATCATAATTTTCTTGCGTCGGCCTTAAAAATCCAATATTTGTCAAGCATTACTTTATACTACCAAATCTTACTATTATAAATGACATCTTTGATCTGACCTGATCCACTGTATTAAGCAGCTGACTTATGAATATCACTGTCTCATGTTGGCCTTTTCATGCATGTCAACAGATGTTAGTGATAATATACAGCCTGTGTAAAACTCATCAGCATGACTTACTAGTCTGTTTTAGCCTGAAATGCATCTTTAAATTGCATTAGAATCCAATTTCCAAGCTCAACAGCTGTTACAGAAACTAAGAAGACGAAATTATTTTCCTTCTTCTTGGCTGAATAAGACTGAAATCCTTTTGTAAAAATGAACTCCTGATACCAGTAGCGGGAACCTTTAAGAAATGACTAAAAAACAATGAAAGGACTTCAAGCTCACCTTGCGTTGAATTAGGGGCAATTGATTTTTTTTTCACCCTTCAAAGCCAGATAGCGCTTTCAGCTAAGTTATTATTCTGAAACACAACCTGAAACAGCTCTGTCTCAGAAAAACTGAACCAAAAGCTCACAATCATGTTATATGGTTTTAAAAATAGACACGCCAGGTTATATTTGACTTGACAGCATCTTCATCTCAGGGTGAATTAACTACCAAAAATAAGCAGTTAACATGAAGAAAGTTTACTAAAACATGTATCAGTGGATATTCTGACATTGAAAGTAGGTCAGCATGTTGGGTTGCGTCACATTATAGCAGCTAAGAGAATAAATCATTAGAACTCCATGTAATTATTCTGTTCACATTTCTCACGATTCAATCAAAAGTCACAGTAAATCTCTCAAAAGCAGTAAAAGAGATGTTTTCTTTATGATGGAAACTGCAGGAGGTGAAGATGCACAAGGCTTTCTGCAGCTGCAGCTTCTCATGGAGAGAAATTCTTGTGCCGGTACAGATCTCACATCCTAATCCTTCCCTGCTGCTGTTTTCTCCTCAGTGACAGTGGGGCGTCTGCAGTGAGGTCGGGACCAAAACAACTGCCAGTGTGTACTTAAAATGTCTCAAATAGCCTGTTTCATGTTCCATGTGCATGCATTACTGGTTTCACAGAAAAGTCCACTAAACAATTAGTCCGCTATTAAAACTGTTTAAATGTGTGCATTGCTGCAGACTAATTGTTTATCTCTAGTTTTGGCAGTGCAGTGTTAAAAGCAGTGGCAAGGAAGGACTCCTGCTATCGGTGCGGGGAAACAGTCGCGTTGTTACTGCAGTCAAAGAGTTTTTCCAGCTCAGACATGGCTTGCTGAGAGCTTAGTCCAATCAGATTACAGCTCATTTGTAAACAGTCCTTCATAGCCAATGCAAGGCTCTATTTTACAGGTTGGTCCCACCCACATTAGTTAACCCTTTACTGTTTTTATTTGACCTATTTATTAAGAATTGATCATTGTTTGTGGATGAAAAAATATGATACATTTCCCATGATCAGTCGACAACTTTTAGTCAATTGTCAGTGACTACTAAAATACAGTATAGTTGTGAATGGCCTAGTATATATATGCATTAAGTCAGCTATGCAAGATCTTCAACTGTAGCCCGTTTCCAGTCCTGTAGGAACATACACAATAATAAATGTCATTATGTCTTTTTGTGCAGTTTCGTTCTGCAAATTGAGAATAATGTATTTGCACAGTAAGAGAAGGTGAGTCAGTCAGTATATACGGTGCGAGCTGACTGTAAATGGATGCCATTTGTGATGTTTGGCACCCATTAGCAAACAAGGCATCCCTGTCCACAATGTTAATGCCCCCCAGTGTCACCACTCAGCTAATTATCAGTTAGGAGCCTATGTGCATGTGTTTTTGCTTGTGTATAATAAAGAATAAGTGGTTAGAGTAGTTGGGGACAGCGTGACAGGAAACAGGTTAAGTGAACAGTGAGTAATGCAGAAAAAAATGAGAAAAGAAGAAATGATGCGTGAAGACACAAAGAGAGGCTAGCAGTGGCAAATGAAGGTCAACCGTCAGGGCACATTGACACTGAAGGGAAGCAAATTCATGCAGAAAGCTTGAGCTCTGACTTAGTCGAATTAACACACACACACACACACACACACACCAGCGGCCAGATATGTGATGAACTGTAAGGTAACAAAAGGACGGATGGAGGAGGAGGAAGTGGGAGTACAGGATTCAGAGAATGCAGCGATGGGTACAGTTGCATGTCTTCTAGCATTTTTCTAGGCCAGCTTAGTGACAGTTGATCAAGGAGGGATTACTGACAGCTCAAGGCACAAAATATATTTCTGGAATTAGGAGGCGTTTGATCCGTTTTATCAGATGGGCTTCGACGCCAACTTTCATTGGCCACACATACACTGCGACATCAGTGGCAGATGACACAAACTGAAGTGGAGGAGTGCATCAGCTTAAAGCAGAGGAACTGTGGAGCTTCTTGAGATTTTTTCACCGTAATGGTGTCGATGTGAATAAAACAGACATGATGAAATTCAGCTTTGGGCTTAGTTGATGTTCCTGCTCCAATAAACAAGGAGAGAGATGTACGCAGAGATGAAAGGCACCGCAGCAAGAACATTTCATTTCACTTGCTGTTTCAAGTCTTTACATGGTATTACAGTGTATTATCCTGACACTGAATAGCTTTGTGACCATAATAATGCTAACAATAAAGCTGAAGCACATAATTGCTTTCCTGCTTAACAAGCTTGAGATCACTCAGAAACAACCACTGTATGTTTGTGGTAATGTACTTAAAAGTAGAACATATCGGAGTTCGATAATTACATAGAGAGGTGCTGTATGGATGGTCGGGCTAGAGACCAGCAAAGAGCAGTGGTGACGTTCAAGAGGATGTGGAGCTAAAAGCACCACAGCAATGAGGACACAGGAGGATAGAGGAAATAGCTCTGGAGAGAGGATAATTGCATGAAAACAGAGGTAAAATACAACAGAGAGAGAGAGATGGAGGCAATGAAGAAAGAGCAGGAAGCTGGTCAAACAAACCCAATTTGCAACATCAACATCTTTTACAGGAAGAGCGGGACGATCAGGAGGAAATGCTTGAGGCTTTGGTAGCAAGATGATGAAAAGAAATTTGAAAAGGAGATATATTTCGGCGGGTGATTAAAACCGAAGGGGAGGATGCTCTTTGAAGAGTGGAGAGATTTTATAAGGGCACTGTGAAATACAGAAAAGACGAAAAGCTGGAGGAGAGGAGAGGAAAATGAAAGAGTAAAAATAATGTGGAGATGGAAATTTACAGAAGGAAAGGATATAGAACAGTGCGGGGTATAACGTGACACAGAATAATGAGGTTTATACAAATGATTTAAGTGACGCAGGAAATCAAATCCTGCAGCATCAACATAACCATTAATGTATTTGCATGGTTTGGCCAAAGGTATATGGACACCCTCTCCATATATCTATGTACATTTCTGGGGTTGTTTGCAATTTCTTTTATTATGAGAAATGTTATAGTGCACTTTGAGTTTTGTGATGGCTCTTTCACATTTCAAAACCATAACACCCCGGTGCGTTAAGTGAGGTTCATGTGGAAATGAAGCCAATTCACTCTTTAATAACAATGCACACATTTGTTCCAAACACCACATATAAATATATAAATAAATATGACTTGACTTGGTGTTTTGTTGCATGGTTTCTGTGTGTCCGCCTTTCTTGTTATGCCACATTCATCCAGTTGTTTTTGGATTGACTGGAACACCAACAGCTCGGCAGACTGCCGTTAAAACCCTGCAGTCAGGTTTCAAAATATTGTGGGAAGCCTTCAGAGAGGAATGTAGGCCGTGATACAAGCATGTTAAAGCCAGGGATTTAAAATGAGATGACATATGAATGTACAGTTTGTATATCTACATACTTTCGTCATGTTATATACTCGTAATAAGTCGATAAGTTGCAGACTGTGTTGAAGAAAAAGTAAACTTCAGGGCTTATTGCATCAGAACAAATAGGACCCAACAGCTTTGATGTTTCGCTTCACTTCAAGTCTTTGAATACTGATGCTCAGTGAAAAAACATTCATCATTAAGTTATCACTGTCTTCCCTCCTTTGTAAACAGATAACAGCAAGAAAAAGAGATATCTACTGCGTTAGAGCGTAGGAAGAGAAGAGTGGAGGCAGACGGATCAGAGAACAAGTAAGAGAAAATATGGGTGGAGAGAAAAGGGAGAGAGAGAGAGATACGTTAATAATAAAAAAAAATGGATTAAGAAAGAAGAAGAAGCTGCCTGTGAAATAAGATTACATGAGATAAAAGCCAGGGGGTTGGAGGGGGGGTTTATCAACAGAGCAATGACAATAAACATAGAAAGGCCAAAAATAAACCCAGACAAAATACAAAATGGGACAAATTAGAATTGGAAATCAAATGCACACAGAGACAGGTAATAGGGAAAAGTACATGAAAAAATGCTAGATGTTATAATGAGTACTGAAAAGTCAGACAACAAGATAAGACTCTGGGGTCCCTAAAGTTTTTAAGCTTGAGACCCCTGAGTAACTGAGCTGAACAGATAAACTGAGCAAAAGAGAAATAGTAATTACTGGATGTAACTCTAGTTTTATGAGAATTCCTCTGTAGTATTCAAATGAATTTACATGCCAAAGTGTTTTTATTGACCTATTTTTCCAGTTGATTGGCAACCCAGAGGCTGGTTATGGGCCTCCAACATCATCTAATTTATGGGTAAAATGTTGAAAACTGTTCAAATGTTGAAGAGGCATTTTAGCTTTTGCTGATCTATGGGAACTGATGGGTCATCTCAGCCATTTCTAATATTTTTATTTCAAACTGATGGCGCCATGTGCTCCATCTCGGACAGAATTTTGGGGTACCTTCTGTTTTTAAGTCAGGAACAGGAACCTTCTCATCAGTAAGTATTCTTTTACCTTCAATTAACGTGACTCTTAAGCAGTGATGTTGTAGATTAACATCCTAAAATGATCATGACTCATTAATCATTTTAAAATAATGCTGTTGCATAAAAAGAGTATTGAAGAGTATTAAAAACAGTTTTTTAGCTCTGCCGTAATGATTTTTATGTTCCTTTATTTAATTTGAAAGCATTAAAATCCCCAAATTAGACATAAAGATGGCAATATTGCGATAATAAAGTGATGATTATGACACATAGCTGCAGTTGAGAGTAAAATCCCTAGCAGCAATGATGACTGACGACTGACATAATCATGCTTGTCTCCACCAGGACCAGCTACAACATTATTGCAGACCATTAATTTAACACTCTGAAACTGACCCTTTTTTCACATTTGAGTACTACTGGCTGCATTTATGTGAATAGCATAGTGTTTTAACTTGAATCCAAGACTTTAAATGGAATATTTTTCCACTGAATACATCCTCCAGCTTTGGTAACCACCTGTGGGTTTTTTTGTTTGTTTTTTGTTTTTTTTCCCCTAACAACTTAAATGCAGAGGACGTGTAAAATCATGGCATGTCCATCCTTTAAGCCTCCCTGTGAGATGCAGACTGTCACAGTGCTCCACATTGCTTCGACTTCTGCGTGGGCTGAGGCCAGACCTGACCTGACCTGACCTGTCTGTCCATCATCATCTGTCACCACTGTCAGCAAAAGCTGTAATTCATGTGCTGTCATATTTGTGCAACGTATTCGGTGTAACTTTCATATCAATCCAATCATGCAAAGCAGTAATTACCTGATCCAGCGATGTTACAAATGGCTTCACCTTAGTTATCAGGTCACCTGACAGGAGTAGCAACATGATAAAGTGTGAGAAATTCTTTTTGGGTCATGCAGAAATATTTTATTATTAAAATACATTAACCAGCAGACTTCTCATTGTCTTTATGGCAGCATAAAGCTACCGGCTGAGGGAACTTTTACTCAAGTTCAACTTTGAGGCACTGTAGTATTCCCATTTTCAGCAGTTTTTCTACTCCAAGAGAATTCATATAATATTTCAACATTAAAATGACTACAAATGACTACATCTCTATGTATTTTGATG
>JAPZDX010000002.1:10498492-10509474 GCA_029783625.1 Naso annulatus | reverse complement strand
ATAATAATAATAATAATAATAATAATAATAATAATAATAATAACAATAATAACAATAATAACAATAATAATAATAATAATAATAATAATAACTAGAATATCCAAAGGGAACTATGCTAAAAAATAGAATGTAACAAGGGTGGGCACAATAAAGGAAGTTTTTCCTCGCTCACTGTCGCCTATTGCTTGTTCATGGGAGAATTGCTTTCAATTGTTGGGTCCAAAAAACTTAATATATTTTAATGATAGAGAGTGGTTTAGACCTACACTATGTGTAAAGCATCTTGAGACAACTTTGATGAGATTTGATGCTATACAAACAACACTGACCTAACTTGACTTTACAAGAAGCGTATGCTTCAGCCTACACCTCTTCTGTAAACTTTTCAGTAAACTTGAATGCCTGAACTATGTTTGAATTATGTATTGCTCAGTCTTGGAACCCACTGGCTGCATTTGCCGTCTAACTTCTGGTAGACAGCAACACAGCCTCTGGGGGCAAGCCCCATTATTCTTGGGCTTCCGTTGGAGGAGGCGAATTTCCATTTCCGACATCCTTCTCTGCGTGCTACTTGCTCCTTTACAGTCCGACTGTTTACAGTTTGATGTGAGAATGGAGTTGGAGCTGGGAGACCACATCTACCAGCAGATCTTTTCACAAGGAGCCAGTTTACACGCTGTTAACAGTTAACAGTCCGCCGTTAATTATGCAGACTACAAAAGACTACAACCAGAAACCAGGGCTTTTCCGGTACCAAGATCGCCCTACCTTGTCTCTACATTCACTGAATGTAGAGTCTGTTTATAGACGCCATGTATTGCTTTGCTTGACCCTTTTGTTTGAATTATATAAGGTTTTGTGTTATGCATGATACCGAAATAAACATTAACAAACAAACAATAACCATGAAAAACAAAAAAACAACAAACTTTGTTTGTTGTCCAACTGGTGTGAAAGGTAATGCCAGCTTTGAAGCAAAGCGCATATCCCTGTCGATTGGATTTGATGATATAAGTATTTAAAGTCCAAAAAATAATATCACAAATCTAATTTCCTGAGCTATTCATTAAAGCATTGCTTTGTTGAATGACATTTCTGAAATCTTCCATCTCTAAATCCAAGATGTTAGCTTTAGCTCCACTAAGTGCTATCAGCATTAATTTGTAATTCTCTCCGTGTCTCCTCAGTGTCCATGATGGGTGTGAGCAGGGCTCACCCCCTCGCCTGTGGTGTTCTGACGGCCGGCTTTCTCGCTCCTGCAGCTCCGAGAACCAACACTCATCATCTCTGGTGGGCGGCTGTGTTGGAGGCGGAGGGTCCGACTGGCCCAAGAAGGAGGCGGAGGAGAATAAGGATAACATGAGGCTGGACCAGTGCTTCTCCAACACCTCAGGCCTCCCCACCGACTTGGACGGCTGGAATGAGTCCGTCATCTCTGGTGGGTTGAAGAGCTGACAGCACTCTGTTAACATTTCAAAAATTCATACTTTTTTGTTTTGTTTTGGCAATCTATGGTACAAGTTGGATTTAAAATAAAACACTGACTATGAAGTTAAAGTGGTGTGTCAGTTAACAAAAAAATGGGGGGGAAATTGGGGAAAGCTGTTGATCATGTCTTTTGTCCCAACAATGGGTCAAGTGATTATGTTTCATGTAAACGGTGCTCTTAGGGACAAAAGCACACACCTTCTCAGGGGTTTTAAAGTGTCTTTCAGCTCATCTTTGTGGTTTTTAGTTTTCTCTGCTTAACGGAGTGGGACACAGCACATAACAGACACATATTTCCCTCAGTTGGTCAAGTTAGTGAAGACAGGTTTTTTTTTTTCCGGAGACTTTCTGCTTGATTATCAGAAGACAAAAATCAGAAACCCCAACACCCAGCTATTGTGCATTCATTGTGGTAGTTGAGCATTTTCCAACACGACATCTGATTAATCAAATAACTGCTCGTTCATATCAGAAAAGAGTTAAAAGCATTGAATTTACATTTGTAAGTGGCCCTAACCACAACTTTAACTGGATGCTAATGTTGCTCTCTGGCTGCTGAGCATTTAAAAAGACAACAGATGTCAGTAAATTAACCATATGCACTTAACAAAGTGACTAAAAGAATCAATTAATGCAATTTTAATGCAGCCATACAATCAAATAGAAGAATAGTGTGTATTTTTTCACTACTTGTTCTGGCCCTTCTACAATGAAGGTTTCCCTAAATGTCTCAGGGTCCTCATTATTTCAATAATTTTCTGTGTCCACTGAAACATGCAGCATTTGGGCCTCAGGGAGATTTGAAGTTTTGAGGAAGTAGCCTGGTTTGCACCACAGGTACAAATACAAAACAAAACAAAACAAAACCTTTAAGGTTAAAAGCTGTTGCTTTACCTGAATGGCCATTGTTTCATTATAAATCCAATTTGCTGCAGTACAGAGCAAAACAATGAAAATGTGTCTGTCCAAATATGTCCAACCTGCAATGTAAATAACAAACACTAGTTGTGGATATTTGGTGGAATTACGTGGTTGTTGGCATTTGAGATGAGGAAGAGGAAGGCTTTATTGATTTACATTATGGTTTGGATGTAGCTAAGAGTTCACTGTGGTTGATATTAAGTTAGTTTCCTGTGTGTTAATGTGTACATGTATGGTTGCAGGCACACTTCCTCGCAGGCTGAGAAAGGAGTTGCTGGCTGTCAAACTACGAAACAGGCCCAGCAAGCAGGAGTTGGAAGACAGGAATATCTTCCCAGCAAGGAGCGACCAGGAGCGCCAAGAAATTCGGCAGCAGATTGAGATGAAACTCGCCAAGTAAGTGAAGAAATCTTTTCTTCATTTTCCCTGGAGTATCAGCTATGTCTTTGTTAAAATGACTGCAATAAACCTCGCATTGATCGTTGTTGAAAACTGGGTTGTCTAATGTATTTTATCTTAGACTTTTAAAATGTGTTAATCACATCAGTTACAGCGTTGCTCTGTTCTTGCCTAATTGTCTTTTCTAGCTACAATGATAAAGGGTTAATGATTTGCATGTTGATCATGCTGCAACAATGCAAAGCCATGACAGAATGGATTTTTGCAAGGTAAACCTACTGTATGCTTAATTGCTTCAGTTTCACAACAGCCAACAGTAGGAGGTGAAATAAAAGAAATCGGATGTAAGCTGATTATCTGATTGCACAGGCATGATTTATGTTGTGTAATCTAGCTGTATGGGTTTAATACTTTCAACTCAAGGCCAATCCTGGTACCGGGAAGCCTCTCCATTATATTCCAGCTTAGCTAAAACTGAGAGAATTCTCCAATGTGGGAAAATGATAAATTAGTTCAAATCAAACCTAAAAAGGTCCCGGAAATCCTTTGGCACAGAGGTAACAAGTGTTAATTAAATATGCTGATGCTTTTGAAAGAACCATTATTCTCACAGTTTCTAGAATGCAACACGTACTCACAGGCTCTGCTTCCACTACTGATCTTTGCATCTGTGCTCCACTGACAGAACAGAAATAGAACTGGCTTTTCTTTTACAACTGAGAAACATAATGTCCAATGACAGCAGTCTCGTGTGTGAATGTGTCACAAGACTCAGGTTCTTTAACACCAGAGTATCAAACCAGGGCACTCCACAGTGTTACATAACCTGCTGTGCAACAACACAGCCAAGCACATAGTGCCACCCACACTTTTCTGGAGAACAAGATCTATCGTCTGTCTGTGAGACAACTAAGAATAATGCCTCGCTGATCTATTAAAAGATTAACTGGAAGAACATATCGTATTGTTTTGAAGAAAAGGTATCTGGGGGTTCACAAGTTCATAAACAAACAGCTTGCGTGAAGGTGAGAATGGAACACGACTATAGCTTGCATAAGAGCTGGGAGGGTCGTGCTTGAAAAGACCCAGGTTCCACTTGAAGCAAGCAGTGATGGATTTTATTTTATAAAGACCTCATTCTACAATAGCACTGGATTTAATTGATTTTCTCTCTGTAATTTATGGCTATGTAAATTTCACAACAAGGACGGAATAAATTTGTTATCTCGGGAGGATCAACGATTCCTAAACCAGTTTATTTAGTTGGGCTTCATGCTGATGCTGCTGGGGAGGGGAAATTTTTTTTTTTTTTTTAAAAACCATTGCACTGCTCCAGGATTTTAGAAGCTGAGTAAAATGTAAAAGGCTTCACAAAAAGGCAGTGGTTACAGGTTTGTTGCTGTGTTTGTCTGGAGATATATCACTGCCAGAATCTGTAAAGCCTCAGGCTCCAAATAGGTTATATAAATATTATTCTTTCACGCACAGTGTCAAGCTTATACGAGAAAATATGCTTTCATCCCACAGTACACTATATGAATACATTTAAGGCATATTGAAGGAAATCCTGGCTAAATATAGCCCAGAATGGTGAAAAGGGAAAAAAGCTCATTTCCCCTGAGAATTCACACCGAATGACAAAACAATCCATCACACACATCTGCGGATTTCTCCAAGTGACTCATACCACAGATTTAATCTGCTATTTTTCCCATTTTATCTGTAGCTCACTGAGAAACCCACTGACTGCCGATTGAGCAGAAAATGGTACCAGGACTTATGGTGGATGATGACACCTTGTCCGTCCAGCGTGTCAGTGATAGATGACCTTTCTATCTTTAGAGTGTCCCCGACTAGCTCTTTTGCAGCAGCAGCCGCAGTCCTGTGTTTCTAATCTTAGCCGCTGACACTGTTCAATAATGCATCTCCCCATACACTCCCCTCTCTTCACAGATGTGTTGTCGGGGAGTTATATCAGCAGAAATGATAGAGGCGAGCAAGCGGAGGCCTGCTACTGTATTTGAAAAAGGAAGAATGCTGGGAATGGCCAAATTTGTCTCCTTTGCACAGTTGGCAGCTGACACAAAAGAAACGACTGAAAGCCTCTGCCACCCACTCTTTGTTGTTTTTTCTTCCTTTGTTTGGATTTTTCATTCCTCCCCTGGCTAGCAAAGTTAGACTTTCTATTCTAACTCATTTTATTACAAAACATCCTGAGAAGCAAATGGAACTCCTCAGACGCCAACAGGCGTTTATGCGTCATCGTGATATTCTGGAGATACCTTTCAGACTCCTATTTCAGCAATTAAACCCAGGTTTGGAGAGCAGTGGGTGAGAAACTTGTGCAGTGAGTCAATGTGGTTTCTCATGTTGGGATCTTCTCAGTTATCCCAAATAAACCATCATCTGCCAACCAAAGTGCCACAGAGAAGATTTTGATTCATGACCTAGAGAGAAAGAATTCCGACTCTGTTATGAATATTGATAGTCATCTCTGCTTTATTCAGCTTGCAGCCACAGATGAACAAAGAAGGTGGTCCGTTGCTAAAAATAGCCACAAGTTCTCTGTAAAGCACACACAGCACTGTGTGTAAAGCGAAATCCCCATTAGTGTGTTGCTAGGGAGAACAGAGAATTTCTGCAGGAGGACTCTATTGTCTCAAAGATACCAAGTGTTGTTGCTAAGCAACTCAACGACCAGGTCAGTAATATGGTGGATGGTTCACTGGGGCTTTGGAAATGATTTTCTGTTTCATCTGTTAAAAATGTAATACTCTCTGGGAATACCGTGTCTCTCAGCTTATTCATCGATGAGTCGTGAAGACAGAGGGGTCGTGTTGGGCTGCACCTGATCAGATTTTACAGTAGTAGCATGAAACGAGTGATGTTATCCAAATAAGCTAAATTAAATCTGATTCAATGGAGGAAGTTACAAATACAAATGGATCAAATTCCTACACACTGGTAATGTGCAGAACATTGAAAATGTTCCAGAAAACTTTGTTATTCAGCATTGTTGTTCCTTTTTTAATGAGACTATTGAGGCAAACTACTGAGCTCTTCCTCCTTTTATTCCTGAATGTGAGTTCACACTTGTTAATTATCACAGATTGATAGCTGGCTGATACTCAAGATGCTTACAACTGTGATATAGTTTCTACCTCTGCTGAGGTTGCTTCACTGATGAGGAAAAGACGTAGAGAACAAATGTGAGGCAGTTGCTTATTACATAATACACTCAGCCACAGATCCTTTTTCAGTTTATGCAGTGGCATCTGTGGTGACAAAAATTTGGGTCTTTTAAGGTTTGAAAGACTCAGATATAATGAGCCCTTCTATACAGCGACATACACACACACGCACACACAAAGACAGATATTAGGGCTCCTGCTTTGTGGGTGTCCGGGTCTCAGTAGGTGTGACCTAACTTTGATCTATTACTGAACAGAACTATAAAGTGTCCAGTGTTATCTTGGGTGAGGGGATGAAGGGAGTCCTGCTGTGTGGCGGCATTCTGCCTTCTCTGTCCTTTCCACCTCTGGAGGTGTGCTGTGGGGTGTGCCACATGCTGTCTGGAGCTCAGCCTTGTTGTGCACTTCACATTTATTATTTATACAAACTATAAATAGTTCACATGAATAGGAGACTCCAGAAAAACAGTGGATTTTGGAGACCTTTCGAATGCTTTAATGGTGAAGTGACAGCTTGAGAGAAATGTGATCTAAATGTTAACTCAGTCATTATAGCAAAGCAGATAATGGAATTGTATTAAATCATAAAATAGGCTGCACAGCTTTAAATATATCACTTATTTTACTGACTGTTTTGAATAGATTCCTATTGGTCCTTTAAAAATATCTTTAACGTGACTAAAAAATAATGTTAACTGTAGCAAAGTGGATAAAATGACTGTGCCAGTGGACCAGTGTGCATCAGGAGGATGCTAGGGATGCCGTTAGTGGGAGCCCATAAGGCTCCGCCTCCTGCAAATTATGCATGCAGTAACCAGGGAAACAAGGAGAGTCGCGCCCCAGCAGCCCATCACGACCCAGTTCAAAAGCGCCTGTAGTCTGTGGCGGATAGTAGAGTGTCTGAGCTGGCGGCAGAGTAAACGCGATACTGCAGCTGCACCTGAGATGCAGCATCGTGAGCTCGAACAATAATTTGGTGGAGAGTTCTCAAACGGGAGAATTGCGCTTCTTCGATTATTCCAGATGTGGGGAGCGCCTCTGCCGAAGCACCACAGCCGAGGTTTGGATGCGAGATGGAGACATAGGGGATTCCTCTCCAGAACGCGCACAGTGAAGAAACTAAAGCCGGTTTAAAGAGAACAGGAAGGAGGCAGTTGAAGTCAAAATGGTTCAAAACGTGGTTCTGGTGTTTCTCCGCAGGAGGCTGAGCCAGAGACCGAATGTGGAGGAGTTGGAGAGTCGGAACATCCTGAAACGTAAGTTTAAACACAGCTGTTTCCACACCGCCGCTTCTTCTAAAACTGACGATTAAAAATATATCGTCGGTTCATATGAAAAGCGCCGATCGAAACACTTACAACATGGCGAGATGATGCATTAGTAATAGATTTGCCAGTGTAGTACATTATTGAAAAGCAAAGAACGCATGAGTGCACATTCCTTCTCTTCTCTTAAAGCTGGTAAAAGGAACTGAACTTGAACAGATTCAAAGCCCAGTAAACCTGCTGAGGCACTTCTGTCATGAAAAAATAAAAATAATACTGATGCCACAGCAGAAAATCAGCAAAATCTGAATTTTAGATTAGTTTAATTTCATAATAGTTAATGATTAATGATCACTTTAACAACCTGTAGTTGTTTTTTTTTTTGTTTGTTTGTTTTGTTATTGGTTTGTTTTTAAGAAAACATACTTGCTGATAAACTTTGAATTTCTAATTTGTGTATTTTCTTTTTCCCAGAGAGAAATGATCAGACAGAGCAGGAGGAGAGGCGGGAGATCAAACAGCGGCTAAACAGAAAGGTACAAATAAATATCCAATAATAATTTAAAAGCATTTGTTTGTGATAACTTCATCAAAACAATGTCGACAGATGAACAGTTTCCATGACGCACATGTGAGCCTGGTTTACTCAGACTCAACAGCAGCCTGCTATAAATGTTTGTCCAATTTCTGGTGTGTTCCAGCTCAACCAGCGGCCCACAGTAGATGAACTACGAGACAGAAAGATTCTGATCCGCTTCAGTGACTATGTGGAGGTGGCCAAAGCTCAGGACTATGACAGGAGAGCTGACAAGCCCTGGACTCGGCTCTCGGCTGCAGATAAGGTGTGTGTTTGTGTGAAAAAACAATATTTGAGGGTAAAGAAATAACAGCTGTAAGCGGCAACCACTATGACCTATCATATAAGAAGGACTTGTCACCAAAACAAGTTCACTATCTAGGCCAGTCTGACTAAAAAAACTTCCCCAAATTCTGACCTATTGCCCATCAAGACTATTTGCATCGAATGTTGCTGTTATCAGCTTATCCTACCAAATCCCCTGTTCTCTTTTTTTTTTTTTAGGCTGATTATATTTTCTCTTGCTCCTGCTGTCACTCACTGTGCTTTAAAAGTTGCAGCACCCCAATGGCTCAGGATGTATTTAGGGAAGCACTAATGTTGTTTTTCCTCCTCCTCACAGGCTGCAATCCGAAAAGAGCTGAACGAGTTTAAAAGCACTGAGATGGAAGTGCATGCCTCAAGCAAACACCTAACGAGGTCAGTATTCTGAAATGCACTGTATGTATGTCGGTGTGTACATGTCAGAGAATGCATGCTTGCTCTATTCTGGGCAGCCGCAGTCTAATTTTAGCTCTCCTTGCTCATCTGTAGAGCACACAGGAGCTAAAGATAGATGGGAGTGCTTCTAAATGGGGGGTGGGGGGGTTTTCTCTGGAAAGCTTGTAGAGAGAAGTGATAAAAAGCCACCGTGTCCTTGGATAAGCTTATTTGGAAAGTGGGGGTCTTTGCTGTGAGTTGTAATAGTGACCCAGAGGGAGGATGGGATGTGAGTACAGCTGTGCTAAAAATAGCCCCACCGAACTGATTAATAGCTGCAATCATTGCAGTCATATGATGACGGAGGCTCCCTCTGCTTTCATGGCTCTAACTTCTCCCCTTCACACATGGTCTCTCCGCTTGTTTGTCTCTCCAGGTTCCACCGGCCGTGAAAGCAGGGAGTTTCTTCTGTGAAGAAATGCTGAGCTTGAAAATGTTTCTGAAGCTGCTCGAAGCTGCTCAGCGGTGACGGTTCAAAGAGCCTGGAGCCTTTCGTCTTCAGCGCATCTTTAGCATTCTTCCAGCACCCTTGACTATCATATCACCAGTGTGAGGGCATGGGTGTGGGAGAGAAGATGGTAATGTTTGCGGCAGTGTGTCCTGGAGACCACTGATCGTCGCCACATGGAAGCTGGCTGGTGGAAGAGGACTTCGGTGGAGCCTCTGACTCTCAGGATGAGAGACGGGGCAAAAAAAACAATCTTGTCATTCAGTCAGTGTTGTTTTTTGTACTATTTCATGGACTCCTTTGACAAGGCGGTGTGAATCCGTGTAGTGCGAGGAAGTTGTGCATGTGACCAGCTTCACATTTTCTTAACCGATGAATAATGTGTCACTTGGACTGTGTAAAGACTGTGCAGTCTGGGGGAGGTGGTATTGGGGATGAATTTGATATTAACTGTACATACAGTATGTCAATCTGAATGAGCCGTCAATGTCTCCACTGAAAAGAGAAATACCTTTGTAAGCACCACTTGTCTTCAAAATACAAGGTCTTTTTTAAGAATGCCTTATCTCATTTTTCAAACTGTTTTTATTTCCAGTGACGAATTAAGCTGAAGAGGTATTTAAAAACATTTAATAGATCTAACATTTTAAATAGTTTTCAGTATCTAACTAACATAAATGCATGAATCAGAAATCTGTATTAAGATGTTACAGAACCAAGAAAATCAACAACATGGAAAAAGCTGTACTTACTTTTAAAGTAAACAAAAAAGACTGAATTATACAATTAATTATAATTCATCAAACATTAAATATTAGAATGACGTAACATCTCTAATACAAAAATACACAACACATAGCACCAACACATCCAGGTCAGAATAAACATTCAGTAAAACAGAACCTGGAAAAAATCAACACTAGGCAAACGCTACACACACAGTGAGGTGTGCGTCACAGTGAAATACACAACCTAATTTACAGCGTAGAGACCTTGGCAGAACTTTGTTCCACAGAAAACCTGGCTCCATCATGGGAAAAACAAAGCATGCAGACTGCTCTTCACCCTCTGGAGCTCCCCCTCTTGCTACAAAAGGAACATAAGCACCAAGAAACACTGAGGCCAGACTCCATTTCAATCTGTGCATATTATCTGAGTTGTAAATTCTCTCCTAACTGCTACGCTCCTTTGAAAGCTTCCACAAAGCTATCAAAGGAGCACGATTCTGCTGACAGAATGAAGAGTGACACAAGATGAAAATCAGACAAAAACAATGAGCCCACTTGTTCTGGTCTAATCAACGCTAAAGGATCACCTGTGTATCGTGTCTACTCACCATCTGAGCGAGGAGTCTGTCCTGGATTGACTTCATGTCGTTGCTTATCAGGCACATCTGAAAACAGCAGGCAAAGCAGCAGGGTTTTAGAGGTGCTAACATAGAATATGACACATTCATGACAAATGGGGGACGGGTTGACACGAGATACACAAAACACTGTAAAGGCCACTCAGCAAAAAATGATAGGACAGGCGGGTTGACAGGCAGAGGTGACCTGCTCTATTTTTAAAAACCAGATGAACTGTACATGAATGTTCTTAAATCAGAGCTACCTAAGCTCTAGATTTACGCAGCTAATGAGAACTCTTAACACTTGGGCAACACAATGAAGCACATATTAGATGTCAGCTGTGAAGTTCAGGCATGACGATCAAACCTGGGAGGAGAACACTCTCTCCTCGTACTCCAAGCTGTGACACACGTTACTCTGGAAGGCTTTCGCCAGGATCTCGTTTCTGGAAGGGAGGAGACAGGCAGTCATGCAGTTGCAGGTGGGAAAACACGTGGAGGGACAAATGTGAATTTTCTGAGGGTTCAGGGGGAAAAATAAACATTAAATCCTATATTTCTTTTTTAATTGGTACAGCAAGTGATT
>JAPZDX010000002.1:10468258-10483713 GCA_029783625.1 Naso annulatus | reverse complement strand
GGGACAACCCAGGAGGATAAGTTGTTCCTCCAGTTTGAGCAACAACTGCACACAATGCAAAGCAACCAAAAAAAAAAAAAAAAAAAAAAAAAACCCTACTGACTCTACCTTTAATGGAGAGTCATTTATACCCTGGGGAAAAAAGATTCTTGATAAGATCAATGTCATTGCCCTAAATATGCTGTCAGATTCCGACAAAATATGTATTTACTAAATTGTATCTTTACCTATTCACTAATGCTCCATTCTATTTATTTGTTTTTCTCCTATTTCTTGAACCATAGAAATCCAGTTGATACTCACCTCATACTTGTCCAGATAAACCTCCAAACAAGGGTAGGAATACACTCTACAGTACAGAGAAGACATTGTTATGCAGTTATATGCTCACACAACTAGGACTGCACATGTTTCCAGCTTCTGTTCTATATAACCCCAATTACTGTATACCTTGAGAGAATTTAAGGACAAAGATATTATTAGAAATTAGCTGTCACAAACTAAAAAACTGTTCCATGGATGTGTGATATCGCTGGGGAGAGAGAAAGAACAGTCATTCTAATTCATTGTTTGACATAAGCAATAGTAAAGGGTGTAAATGACTGTTATTTTGGAATATTTTTCTCCTGAATGGCAACCCTGATTACCACTCCAGTTCCCACACCATGTCGTAGGAAGCAGTGAGTTATGGTATTTGTGTACCTTCTCCTGTCTCCCTGCATCCCATTGACCAAGTTTAGAAACTTGCGGCAATCCTGAAATAACACACATTACATTCAATTCTATACATCTCCTTTTGTAAGGTTTTTACAATACATTACACTACTAGTAAATGCAAATGTGAGGCAAAGGTGATGCATTCAAATACATTTTTTTTTACCGTCTCAAACTCAGAATCTTTGATCTTGGTAAAGGCAGTGGCCATATGCTCCATGCTGAACCATCGGTCAGCCAGCTCCTTCCTCTGGTCAGGAGAGGCCATTCTGCACAAAGCTTCCATCAGAGCTGTCTGGAAGTCGTAATCTGACACAAACAAACTGTATATTGTACATTTTTTGTGTCTATGAGTGGTTCAGGGTAAAGAGAGAAGCTATCCTATTAGTGAAGAAACTTACCACCAGCCTCCAAAATCTGACCAGCCAGCTTGATCCTGGAGAAATATGACGAACAGGCAAAAGTATAAAGGCATGTGGATACTTTACAAATTAGAAATAGTAGTATTTAATGTGAGGGGTTTTCTAAAATGACATACATGATATCTGAGGCCTCCTGGGATGCTAGAATCTTCCTCTTTTTCTTAAGCTCCGCTGGGATTTTGTCCAGAATTAGGTTAAATTTACGGATTGCCTGACAGAACATCATTAACATGTTTATTTGTGAGCTAACATTTGACTTCAGGTCTTTAATTCTGTTTAAAAGGTAGTAAAAATATTTTACACCTCTTTCTGGATTAGAACATAGATTCTATGTTCTACTGCCAACTGGCCAACAGGATACAGGAAAGACTCTGTGATAGCATATGTTCCTGCAAAACAGTTTGAAGCAATGATATGAATAAAGACAAAGCATTTTCTAATTGGAATTTTGGTGACATTGTTGAAATGCAAACTTTTACGTGGTTCTAAGAAGCAGGTCTTGTAAATAAATGCTTATTATCTTAAGCCTGAATCTGTTCCTACAATATTTCTGGTAGTTAGAAAAAGAAATCCCTTAAAAAATATATTGGGACCACTGGTATGAAATTAGAGCCCAAAATTAGAGCCCAAAAAAATCCAATTTATTTTTCCTAAATTCCATTTATTTCCATTTTATTTTTTCTGAATTCTCATTTTTAGGTTTTTATGCTTATTTTACTAGTAGGTGTGTGTCCAATAAAGTGAATGAATAAAATGCCAACAGCCTAATAAGTTACAACAGAAAACAGATGCAACACAACATTGCCCTATTGAAGTGCTTTGATTCTGAAATAAATGACCGTAAACAAAACATCAGATTTCAGAGATCTTAAACGACATAATTTTGTTGCTTTTTAGATGGCTTTTTTTGTCTCAGACAGCTGCTTCATTACTGCTGTGAAGTGACGCAGGGCTGGTCCCACGCGCATAAGGTCCTACCAGAACACTGTCTCTCAACAAATATTCTGCTTTCTCCCTAAACCGGAATTTCAATCCAATTATGGCAAATTCTGCAATATTCCGCCTTTAGCTGCTGATTTCTTTCTTTCTTTCTTTTTTCCCAATTCTTCAGTTCCGTCTGTGTTTTCCACATCATGGAAATCATTGGGTCCTGAATTTGATATTGTCCTCAAGTAAGTGATGTAACAGTATTATCACAAAAAATTTCCACACTAATTTAAGGAGAAATTAACACTTTCTACAAAAAGAGATTCCTGTGACTGTGTGATTTAACGATTACACGTTGTTAGATAAATGATGACATTTCTTTCTTCTTTGGTAACTCAAAGTGTAACTGAAGCATGTCAGTTATAATTTCAAATTGGGACCAAAGAAGAGTAAACTGAAGATGAAACACATGCATATAGAGGATGGAATACAAATAAATATGTGTACCCTCTTTGCATGAGTCATGAACAATCTGTAAGAGAGAAGAAAAACAGTTTTACATTACAACAACTGATTTGAGTAGTACATGTTACAGTAGTTTCATTACACATTGTGTGTAGTACAGTTAGAGCTCACCATTAAGGCCTCAAAGAAGTCCTCAGAGAGATTGAACAACGTTTCATCCCACAGCGGGCCACACTGGATCCACAGTTGCCTGCATTTCTCAAACCACTGCATCATGTGCAAAAAAAACAAAACAGATTTAATGAACATTTGACTAAGGATACTCACTCATACTGCACTTACAGGTTGTGCACCTGTGTGTATTAGATGTATACTTATCTTTTTGGGTAGGCCTTGAGCTATCATTCTTGACAGTCCGTGACAACCACTTGGTAGTTTCAGGGTTTTCCCAAACTTGTAGATGATAGTGAGACCCAAACAGGCTGATCTGGATTCTTTTTGATCTAGACTCTACATAAACAATATAGATATGGCTTCAAACAATATATGAGAAACAGAGCATCACATGACATTAGTGAGTATCCTGGGTTTGATCTCACCCCACTGACAAGTTCGTCCAATTTGGTGAGAAAATGCTGGGAACATTTTATGGGAATCACTTTATCCGTGTCGCACCGCAAGAACGCATCCAGTGCTTTGACATCCCCGGTCTTCAATACCTCATCCATGACCTTCTCCAACTGCACATTAAAAGGATTCTTCAAAGTTAATGTTCAACAATAAATACTTTTCTAGGGTTACTTTTGGTAACACTAACGTTAGAATGGTTTGCATTCCCACCTGTTGGTCCTGGCCAAGAGCCATTTTTCCTTTCAAAGGTTCAGCTTTACAGCCACTTGACCTCTGCCTTTAAAATAACTGCGAAGATAACATCAGACCTTCCAATCTCAACACTTATCTTAATGGACCATGAATGAACCCTGCTTATTACTACACGAAGACCAACATGACAAGCAGTTAGGCTAACTTGGTAAATTGCAGTGTAGTTGACACAGCTGTAATAACGTTACCAAGTTGACGTTAGGTCGTTACTAAGTTTAATAGAAGCAAACTGTTCGTACTGTAGGTCACTGACATTTAACATCAAGCCATATAATTATGACACTAACGTTAGCTTTAGATAACTTTAACGTTACCTAACGTAAGTCATGCTAACTGTTAGCTAACATAACTTACCCCTAAATAACGCTAAAGTTACTTCCCGAAGTTAACGCTGAGTAACGTTAAGCACTAAGTAAATAAATCATGGAGGATACGATATCAGATTGTATTAAAAAATGTAACGTTAGAGCTACAGTTACCGCAAACGTTACTTACTTTGATGGCGAATATCATAACATTGTATGTTATCTATTAGGTAGCTTTGACAGGTTCGCAAACGGTCGAGCGCAAAACGCGCGAAGTCTTCGCTGTTACGTTCATGACGCATGCGCGCGACAGTTTAGAAACTGATATCCACACGGTGTAGCTTAGGTTTGTCAAACATCAAGCCATCTGTTAGTATTTCATCCTCAGCACCCACATGACAAGCAAATGGTGGATTTTACATTTAGAGCAAAATTTTCATAAACACGAAACAACAAATATTTAGTTTGTATTCAATAACTGTTTCCAGTGAGCTAATCTAGAAGCAGTTGTTACATGTGGTGATCAAAGTTTATTTCCTTTCAGCAACAAAAACTGTTTCAGAATATTTTGTTACTAAGCATATGTTTTTAACAGTTTTACAATTAAAAAAACAAGCTAGTAGAGAACATATTGTGCTTTATTGTGAAAGAAATATTTATAAAATGATATTCAAACTGTATCTGTTGCATCTTCTGGTCATTTGGTTTCACAACATTTGATTCAAAAATAAACTGCAGAGCAATATGTTTCAGCAGACCAAATCACTGCATAGTATAAAACTTTTTCTATCAAAAACACAGCTGGAAGAAAACGGCATTAATTTCAATTTCATACAATATTAAGTAGGTCTCACTTTCACTGGATGCTTACATTAAAGTCTACATGAAAGTGCAATTTCTGAAATAGCAAGAAGTTTAAACAAGCTAATGCAGTGCAATTTTTAAAAAGAAAATGCAAAAGTGAAAAAGTGGCATCAGGTAAAATTAGTGCACTAGTGTTTGTTAATTTCACTATGGTCAGGTCTGTCTGGGGGTACAGTAGCAGTTTATCTTTGAACTAACACGATTCAAAGAAATCCTGTTGGCATTAGTGTCACAAAATAAAGATTATATGTTAAAAAGCAGTAAATCATTTTAATAGATCTTGCTGATAACAGTCATAAAGTGCTCTAAACAGATTCTTCTTACATTAGTAAGCATCCTAAACGAAGTGCACCATGCTATCTTCGCATTCTTTGGGCACAGTGAGCTTGTAATTATGGCAAACTAACTTATAATTCTCTCCATTATTGTTGTCCCAATATTCAGTCCCACAGACTTTGTACTGGATTGCAAACTGTAACACTGCTCCTGGCTGCAGGAATGGAGGAACGGGCAGGTGGAAACGAAATGTATCGTAACTGAGTCGCCCCCCTTCTGCTTCCAAGGCCTTGGTGATGGTGGACACCCAAGAGGCCTTAGTTTCTGTGCAGCTCTTCCAATCTGTAAATGTGTAGCGAGCTGTGACATCTTTCTCAAAGTCCAGATTGAGGACCTGGGTAATTCCAATGACACCCAACTCAAAACACAAGATTCTCTCCAGGCACACTTTCTGCTCCTGGACACGATGGAGGAATCCTGGCTGGTCGCCAGGTTGTTCAGCAAAAACTGGCTTCATGTATGGTAAGGAAATCTCCAGATGCCTTCCATCTGCCAACTCTGCACCCATCAACAATCTGAAGGTGACATGATAAGGTACAAAGGGTTCCTCTCCAGATTTGAAAGTCCTGATATCTTCCAGGTCGACCCCCAAAGAATCAACAAATCGTACACCAACGTTTCTGCACTGGCTCTTCTTCTCTGCCCCAGATGGCAGAGAGTGGGACCGTTGTCGGATGATGGGTTTCGGCGTGGGCTCACAGGAGAGACTGCGGCGGAGCTCTTGTTCTCTTGGGGAAGAGACTCTGGGGCTTGGGGGCCGGATTGGAACTGGCTTCTTTACAACATTAGGTTTGTCAGCTCGAAGCATTTGGGTCAAGTTGACGGTCGTGCAGGGCCTTGAGACACTGCTGCAGGAACTGGACATCTGTCCTTCAGATTTTGACGGTGGAATCCTCTCATGTCCAATGAACCACCCTCTATCCATGTTTTGGCTGATCTGGCGTCCTGCTCACCTACAAAGAAAGTTTTATTTATTAGTGATGTAGTGTAATCAAAAGTATAATGACTACGTTGTCACATTAGTATGGAAGAAACTCTTTCTGCCTAAACATGAATGATTTTGTGCTGCAAATCTGACAAGAAAAACTATTCTGTTGGTGTTAATTTGACAACACATGCAGTCACAGCAGGAAAAGAGTGGGCGTGTGCAGCAGTACGTGCCTCAGTGCATACAGCCCACTTGACTCTCGCTGAGCACTCGTAATATTACTCAAAATGTCTTAAAAAGGTTCAACAAAATAATAAGTTTACTTGTCCTCACCATATCAAGATATGGAGCGTTAGTTACATCTAAGCTGCCGGATGTAGCCCAAGCTCCAGCCTCCATTTAAAGTAGCATTTATTCGAGCTTCGTGTTTCCGTGCGTGATGTGGCCTCCGCTATTAGCCGCAATCACAAAGCCGATCTGTAACTGCTCACAACCTTTACAACACACATACAAGTCTGTGTGTGCTCTCGCTGGAGATCTGTTAACATGCGCGCAGTTGAGGAAGCTGCAAACGCAACAAGATATCACCGACGATGCCTGGGAGATTGAGTGATCTGAGATCAAGAGCTGCATTTGTTTCAGTTATTCTTCATTTCTTTTACCAAACACAATGTGACCGTTTGCTCATTTGTGTTTTCTGTTGTTATGAATGGCATGCACACATATCAAAGAGAGTCTGTTCGTCGTTTGAAAGAGCGACTAGTCTTTTTCTCACTTCAATTCCCATGATGCACCACACACGCTCACTTCGACGCAAGCGGCGAGCCAGTCAGCAGCAGGTAAACAAACCTATCTGACTGGGACGGTGAGCCAAACAAAGCGTATGCGCCGCTCTCCCGTCTTGCATTTTTAATTGCTAGGAAGATGACAGTCGAAAAAAGGATGCGTAACGTTATGCCTTCACCAATTCTTTAAAGGAAATCGCCGATTGTTATCAAACAGAGAGGCAAGTCGACGGCAAGGGAAGGACGAGTTTAATCTGCAGTGGAGAAACGACTGTCGACATCTGCGCATGATGCATTGCAGCACTTTTGAGAAAATGGGTGTTTTTAGTCTCATTTTCGGAATACACTATCTGATTCGAGATGTCGGTGGGGTTCTTTAGCCACCGCATCATTTGATTGTGGTCGACTCAAAAACAACATTCCCTCTGGTGACCTGCAACATGGGACCCATTATGCAGGAACGCACAGCATCCACGACACTGAAACGCGTCGTTTCCAAAGAGAAGATTCGGGGGAAAAATACTGAAAATAGCGGACCGGTAACCAGGTAGGCCTCATATTACAGTACACTGCACTGCATATTATAATGCACGTCAGAGAGAAAATTAAAATTCCCATGTTTGCCTCTGACATCGGTTACAATTAGGCCTGACAACCCAGTATTATGTTTCCACAGTTCAAAGAAAGGTAACAAGATGAAGAAAGCAGTGGGCCAAATGAAAAATGGCCTCCCAGGACCAGGTCAGGATAAGGACACACTGACGACAGTGCAGAGGGTGAGTGAATGGCATTGTGGTAAATGAAAGAGAGATAGTATTTCACCATTAATGTCCTATGATAGGATGCATTGAAGGCAAGACTGTTGCAGCGTCTGCAGTGTGTGTTGTGGGCTGCATTTTTCATGAAACTAAAAACAGAAATAACCAAACAATTTCTTTTGTGTCTGTTTTACAGGGTGCACAGTCAAAAGGTGGCAGGGTCAAATCTGGCTCTACACGGAATGCAAGCAAACTTTCCAGGTATGTTTTCAGAGGGGCTTACAGACTTATTGAATGCTTTGCCTGAGGTACAGTAAATCCCCAAATCCCCAACATTTTTTCCCCAACATTCATCTGTCTCTCTACAGCCCTGAAGAAGAAGGAGATTTGAGACCTCAGCTGCGCAAACGCTTATCTGTGCACAGGAAAGAGGAGAAACGCGAAAATCAACGGGTATCTCAATGCAGCAATGAGCTCCAACAGAATCGTGGAGGGATGGGGAAAAATCGGCGAGCTCTCTCCCTGCCTCTCTCCCCAATATCAGGGCTACGACATATGCCAGCACACCCGCTAACACACTCCCCGGCTCCCACCCCAGAGGCACTACAGCAGCAATACAACCAAAAGGATGTTGACAGTGACAGCGCCAGTGATCTGTCAGACTCTGAGAGGCTGCCAGTGCTGCCCTCTCCCTGTACCCCGTGTACCCCTCCTCACCTCAACCTCCGCGCAGAGGTCATCAACAGTAATGACTTCCCTCCAGACTTCCCAGGACCCCGTGGGACTGTGGGCGATGAAGATGACAGTGAAAAGCCCAGCTACAGTTACAGCGACTTTCTGCCTCCTCCCTTCAACAGCTGGAGCCTGAGACAGCTGGCAGTGTTTCTTCATACCGAGGGCCGTGGTGCCCCCCGGCCCAAACCTGTAGGGCCCTTAGAGAAGTACCTGGAGAGGCTGCTGCAGCTGGAGTGGCTACAGATCCAAACAGTGCAAGCAGAGAGCAGCCGTCCACCGGGGAGCCGCCCGAGACCACAGGGCTTCCCCTCTGCCACCACTGCTCACCCACCAAGGCCTCACACGGCTCCACCATCGCGACTGAACTCTCCTAAAGGGCTGCGACACAGTCAACGAGCTTTCCCATTCACACCTGTCAACAACCCCCCCTCACCTGCCTCAGCCCAGCACCAGCACTCCCGCTTCCCAGTGTGCCCTCACTGTCACATTCGCTACCCGTTGTGCAATGGAAGCTGCTCTGCCTATGCCTACCAGCGCCACTCACGGCTAAGCCCGCTTCTTGAGCACAAAGCCAGACCCGGGGCACCAGCCAAGAGAAGCAGCAGTGAGACCCGAGCAACCTCCACGGAAGGCAGGAGCCCCGGAGGACAAGGTGGAGGAGGAGGAGGAGCCCAAACCCCAGTCAGCCCTTCCGCTGGAAGGAGTCATCTTAAGCACATGCAAGCTGCAGGCAATGCCAGAAAGCAACCCCAGGAGTCTGGAAGTAACCTGAACAACCGAGGTCAGCTGAGGAATAGCCGTGTGAGAGCTAACTCCGAAACAGATGTGAAAAAGGAGCCCAGTGGCAGCAAAGCAGTTGGTGCAGAGAAACGTGTTTTTGCTGAAAGTAAGAGAGAAGTCCTCACCAAGAGAGCAGAGAAGGATTGGCATAGTTCAGAGGCAGGAGGTCACGCTTCCAAATCTGCAATGAAAAGAGCTACTAAAGAGCCGCAGTCTCATTCCAAAGCACCGCTAAGTAGTAAGCAGAATGGCAAGACAAAAAATGTGCACTTTGTTACAAAGTAACTGCTGTTAACACATAGGAGCTTGAACCGGCTTGCTTTCTGTGTAATCTGTGTAATACTAACATGTTGTAACTGTCACTGTGCAGCAGTCTCATGCAGGCAGTGGTGCACAGCCTTCAAAAGGTTAAAACAGCAATAGATTGAGCAGCTAGAATAGAGATAAAACAGCAATGATCTTAAAACTTAAAAAGAACAGAATTATATATTCATATTGTATTTCATTCAAAATGTACAGCAACTATACAGTCATAATGTTGGACTGTGTTTTAAAGGATGGCTCGTTAGGACCATTAACACTGGTAGGATTCTAAAAACAGTTTCCATGTAAATTGAACCCTTTGCACTGCACAGTCATCTCTCAGTGTGCTACTGATGTTGAAATAGGCATACAATAAGCATTTACTGTAACACTGGACAGCTTTCAGCGTAAGTAATCCATAGTGAAATTTTAACACAAATCAGTACATTTTAGTCATTCAGTAAAACCATAGCAGTTACCAGTAGAGTTTTTGATGTTGGAATGTATTTGTTTTCATTGCTCTTACTTGATGCTTGCTTTTCATCTTTTCTTTGGTGCCTCATGTTTTAAGACGTATGTTCCGTTGATGAAGCATCTTTAGCCGAAAGAAGGAGACGCAATAAGTGGTGGTGTACAGCAGTAATGTAATTCGTTTCAGATATATTTGTGCAATGGTATTACATTTTTGGTTACAAGGGCTTTTCATGTTTGAACAGCTTGAATTGTAGTCTATGATAATATATTGTATTTTGCATAGAGCTGAGCTCTTTGTACCATTGAAGACAGTGTAATGTTTGCTACGAATGTAAATGCATATTTTTCCAATTTTTATACATCATAGTTATATTTCTGAAAAGTGTTGTGGTTGCCTTGTATTCATCATTGTCATTATTATGTTTACATCATCATGCACTATGAGAAAATATTCAATGAAAGAGCTGAATGTAACTTAATGTATACTGTGCTGTACCATTGGTCATCCATGTGATTCAATGGAAATTCAATACATCATAGCTGTTAGGCTGTAACATGGTAATGTTATACATGACATCATATTCCACTGCATACTTGAAGTCTTTAGAACACTGTGTTTACATTAGAGTGTCTTATCTATGTGTTGTGATTAATATAGTGCACCTGATTTATGGGAACACAACATTAATGTAAATAATGTGATGTATACTAAGACTGCACCTCTTACGTAATGTTCATATAAAGTATCAAAGCCATAGAGAAGGGGCGAGGAGGGGCAATGTTGTAATTAATGTGTGCATTATGTTGACACGCACGCAGAAAGATTGTGGTATGTATTTTCTCAATGTTGAATGCAAGTATTTGTAAGGCATAGAAATAAATGTTTTGCACTCAAGGGACATCCATTTACTTGCCATTCCTTTAACACAAAGAAATACACAATTTATGCAGGATTCCTGTCTTTATGACTGAGACGTTGCTAAAATCCCAAACTTAACAGCTATCACTGTGGTCGTCAACAATGGTAATAACATTTACAAGGGAAAAAAATCATTAACAATATACATGTTTTTTTACACTGCAATTTAAAGTTTTACAAGTTTTGCCATAGCTTTGAGTAATGTGGCCTAGTTTTTAATCATTTTTAATGAAGTTGTTAAAAAGAGTAGAAAAGCACAATAAAAAATGCAGCTGATTGACCAAGTGCTGAAGTGGTAAGACATAAAAACGATGAAGGTTTTATGTTCTCTTCTGACCAGGAAACGGTCTTAGAAGCTGTCGAAGCTGCCTCTCTCTGTCATTTACACACCCTGCAAATAAGAACAGTTAAATATTTGCAGCAATTTAATAACAATATAATGGTTAAGAGTCTTCCACATAATCAAAAATGGTGGTCTTACTTGCATGTTTAGTTTTTCACATTTATCAGAATTCCATCAAAAAATTTGAACTTCTGTTGCTCTAAAAAGTTTGCACTGGGAGCACAGTCAGGTTACCTAAGTGTGTATTGGCAGTGAAACATGAACTGCCAATTGTTTCTGAGTTGACATCCTCTCTGTACACAGGCCCATCGTTCCACATGAGATCGTAGCCACCCACCCTTTTCTCCTTGCCAGTCAGTCTGATGAGAATAAAGCACAGTTAATCATGGGGTACCACCAGTATGGCAGGGTTCACCTTGTGATCTACAGAGCTGTTGTATTATTATTACAACATAATCTGTTACCGTGTCTCTCAAAGCTGACTCTTTTCACCCATGTTCTTAACATTAAAACAGGCCATAACCCTGGCTAAAAAGATTAAACTTCAGCATTTTCATAGGTGAGCGGACAGAGATGTCAACAAAATGAAGGAAAGAGAACCCTTACACTTGATGACAAAATTCCAAACACATGATAAGAAAGAGGCCTTTACCTTCCTTCCATATCAACGACATTCAAAGTGTCTTCCAGCAGCCGGCACTTCATTTCATAATCCTCTTGACTACTGCGAGTGAGTGACGGAGAGGCATTCACTTCAATTAACCACCTGCAAAGAGATGGAGGGTAATGATGACATCTCTAAACATTGACTTAGCATTTTTAGCTTGCGTCAGGTAATCCACAGGGAACAGCAAACGGTTCACTGAGGACTTTAAGGTAGGCATAAGCATAATTTAAGAAAGCATAAGGAAGGACAAAAAACAGTAATTGCAACAGCAGCATCATATAACACAAGGTTGCACGGATGAAAGGAAAATTGTAGTTCCATATGCTACAAACATTAAGCATGTAAGCTGACACAGATAACTAAAATTACAATAGAATAGGAATACAGCAATATAGTGATACATAATGGCATAGTTGCCATCTTCACATTATTTTTTCACAATTTAACTTGTGAGTCTGTTTGTTTGTCATCATGGCAAAATGTTGAGTCACCTGTTGCTCAAACTCCGGGCCAAGTCTTCACATGTCTATCTATTGACAGAATTTGTCAAAGCAATAACATCACAAACATACAAAACGCAACCACGAAACCTCATTGTGTAGCTGTGATCAAATGAAGCCTGGAGTTTGAAGATGGGCGTGGTCAGAGACAGATACTGGAATTAGGGAGATAGAAGGTAGGGGAGAGGCCAATGGCCTCTCCACTTTACATCCCTCAAGTCTGCATCACTGCATCCCAGTTTAATTAAGACAATAGATAAAAATAAAGACCATCTTGTGATGAGATTGCATCAGACACACAACAGGTGACTTGAGAGAAGAGATTTTGACGACACAGGAGCACTGTCCAGATTTATTCAATATGCCTCACATGGTAAACTTCAGTGCTATGTTAGTAGTGACACGTGTGCTTTTTTTTTTTTCTTTTTTTAATAGTTATTGGTTGAGTCAAGGAATGTACAACATCAACGTGAGTAATCTTACAAAAATTGGTAAAATTGGTCATTATTTGCAAGAAATAAATGGTCAGGTCCTTGGCAAGAAGGTAAATATATCTGTCTGCGTGTCTGGGGTTAGATTTTCTCAACGCAGTAGTGTCACAACCGTGCAAGAAGCATCACAAAACTTTTCAAATATGTAGTTAAGATGAAAACAGAGGCCAAGTTTAAAGATGAGTATTTTCAACCTTCAAATACTGAGCGCTGACTGAGGGCTTATGGATCACAGCGTCAAAATGTTGATGGACGTCGGCTGATGTAATTTCATCACAAGATGCTCTCAAGCTGCATGTCAGAGTCGCACTGTCATTAGTGTGTGTGTGTTGTGTTATTTACAACAGCATTACTGCATACCTGTCAGTTTTTTTAATACATATATCCTGTGCAGATTTATGAGGTTTTCATACATGGTAATTTCTGAAGTCCTAACACTAGCAGATTTACTGCTTTGTTTTGAAGTATCCAGGAAGGCATGTCAAATGCGTGCCATGTTTGCTTGTCAGTGCATGTGCTCCTCTGGGTTTATCTGTGAGCGTGCATATCTCACTGCATGTCTGCAAGCGAATGTGTTTCTTGTGAACTGTCTGAGCACTTACGGCTTGAGGTTCTGATCCAGTAGAATGTCGTACCCATAGAGCTCAAAGCAGTGTTTGTCATTTATGATGACCTTTTGCACACTCTGAAGACTGCGGACAAATATGTTATCCATCTCTTTGAACAGGATTTCTACCGTCTCTCTGCCGTGTTTTGCAGTCAGGTATCTTCGAAGGTGCAGTATCTGCCACTTACATCCCTATTTAGGAATAAAAAAAACAATGCAGGAATGGAGGGGAGATAGAATTTGTTAAGGGAAAACATTTACTAAGAACTGACAATAATATGCAGTTATTATTGTTCAGGGTTCTTGACAGACACACCTTTGTAGGATCATAGTCAGGTGCTGTTTTCTGAACAGCCACGTTGGTGAGATGCATATCTGAAAAGAGCCATTAAGTGAAATTTGGCAACTTTTAAAGGGATGTGGATGAAAGCGACACAATTAGGAACAATAGCCTCGAGAATTGGGTCAAAGCAAGCTATTTAAAGCTGACTTTGATTAAATATTTAATTTGACAAAGACTCAGCTTGGTGAGGGACAACTGGCATGTTGAAACTAAAAATTCAAAACCACACTGTCACACAAGTGTATCAGCATTCAAATGAATGAAGAGAAAATGCTTTGGGAGCAATAAAAGGATACACTTGTCATCGATTGTGCTGAGGGAGAAGCGGGTGCTTGAGAAGCGGGCAAAGCCATCTCGATACAGCCAGGCCTTTAAGGGCACATACTGAAACACAGACACACACATATTAACATTAACTCATGCATGAAGAAAAATTTACATTGTACTGTACAAACATAATTATTTACAAGGTTCAGTACGTACTGATGTGACCAGCACATAGACTCTCAGATCAAATTTCCTGCCTGTGGGGACAAAAAGCATGAAAAAGTATTTAAAGCTTCTATCTGCAGGCAAATTCTCCTGTTGGTTATTTTTTCCACTATTAGTTCATGCTAAATTATTTTAAGTACATTTGATCATTTTTCTAAGCTGAAATTTAAAGGAAAAAAAAGGTAATTTTTTTTATTTCGTTGATTACCACCAATTAGATAGGGGTTTTCTATATAGCGTTGTGCCACATAGCTTTCCACTTGAGCTGCATCCTTCTGTAAGCACAATATTCATCATCAATGTCAGTTTTTAGTCTTTTAATTTACACTCAATTCCATGGTGAAATAAATACATTACCTTCTTCCAATCCATGATGTCTTTCAGTTTCCTGAACAGGAAAATGCCTTTCCCTTGAGATTTTCCCACCTATACAAACATATGTAGTTTTCAAGCCTTAAATGCAATTTAGTGCCGGTATAACTTCAGATGCTGGCATCATCCCAATACTAAATCAAAGATAATTGTACTGATAACATCTGTGGTCTACTTTAACTAACCGGCTTCATTATCCAGGTGCTACCAGGGCTTCTTTTGAACTCCTCCACAAAGAGATGATATTCGCTGGGAAGTGCAAAAGTGCATGGGAAAAAATCACATTTGGATGCCTCCATGCAGCCAACCTCCCTTTCAAGACTTTTCCGGTATCTTTTGAGGTTTTTTACCATGAGGTTTTTGCGAGTCAGCTTGATATAAAACACAGAAATACAAAAAAAGTGATTACATGACTTTTGGCTTGAGGGATGTACGATTACTGCTCTTGAAATCTCCGTATTATTGGCTCAAAGCATGTTGGATTAATGCAGCCTCACCTCATAATGGTTGCGAAAGTGGTTTATTTTTACATGTTCCTCCATGTATGAATTGTCGAAACTCTCCCTGAGCCAGCCCACATCACACCAGTTGAAGTCCCACACTCCATCACTGTTACAAAAAAAACCAAAAACTTTACACCAGACTCAAACAATAAAAAAGCTGATCACAGGATGATGAAAAGACACTGGTACTTACCCTTTGACTTCAACCCAACCTGGCCTTTGGCTCAGGACATCCTGTACGGTGTTGAAAAGGCCGCATTTATACCGCACACAGCTTCTTCCCTCCCTGAGAAGAAACTGAGCATCATCAGTGTCACCAATACTTGTTGTAAACAGCTGTACTTTTACAACCACGTTAAGGATAAACTCACCGTTTTTCAGTTTTGGTACAATCATATGAACCTTTGTGGGCAGATGTCTGCAAATTTGAGGAAAGCAAACCAGCACTTAGCTTCATTCCACATGATGTAGAGTACAAAGTTTCACAGACAGCTGTAAACTTTACATCAGTTAACAAGTCCTCTGGTTTGCCACCACTTT
>JAPZDX010000002.1:10408687-10434733 GCA_029783625.1 Naso annulatus | reverse complement strand
CACCTCCACAGAGGTTGTTTAATCAGTTCTGCTACAAACTACTTCACACACGTCTGATTATGATTCACCAGTAAGCTACAGCATGTTTTACTTACATATAGCCTAAACTTCTTTTTCTTTGGGGGTTCTTTGACTCTAACGGAGACACTGTTATTTCATGTGTACGTTTTATAATTTTGCACGTGTTTTAACAAAATGGACGAACGAAATAGGCCTATGACCAGAATGCGCCTGCAATTTATAAAACGTGTGTTTACAAAAAAAAAGAAGAAAAAGAAAACGTGAGTGCGTTTTTTGAAAATAAACACATCCATGTCCCTTGCTCTGCAGATTCTCTTCTTTACTCTTTACGTGGCTTTCTGGCTTGCCCTACGGTAACTCTGTTTTTACCTGCCTTCGCGATGAACTGTGGGTAACCCCTAAATTCCACCAGATGCGTTTGCATTGCGTCTGCGCTCCAGTGTGGCAGCGGAGCTGATTCGTTTCAATTCTAGTCAATGTGTGAGCTTCCACCAGCTGTGGCTGCGTTGCGTTCTGACTCCGTCACAGCTCCAGCAATCCGGAGCCCTCTGCGGCAGATACGCAGGACTTCTATTTTTGCCAGATGGTGGAACACAATGCAGCAATTCAGCACAGAGTAGATCGTGCAGGACAAGAAATTATGTACAAACACGAAAATAAACATCCGGTGGCTTTTCAAAATAAAAAAACTCTGTATTGACGGTCATATTTCACTGTACAACACTAACAAAACGTCATCACGGTTGGAACCAGGCCTGAAGTCAACAGATCAGAGCTTTTCAGAGACTGTGGTCACATGTTATATTTTAATTACCACGAAATCTCGTAGTCTCGCGACTCATGCTGTTTGCCATGCTACGCTCTAAAAACAGTGGTGGGCATTGACGGATGGCAGAGCACAGAGCCGTTCCAGACTGCACACGCATCCAGTGGAAGCCTGGGGTAACTCCCTTAGGCAAAGTCTGCAGAGATGCTGACTCACGGAAAGTGGTCATAAAGGGCTCCAGATGAACCCTCAGCTACTTCACATTTGTCACTGAAACAGCCCTAAACCCTCACGGACTTACTAGTGAATGCGCCTCAAAGTCTCTGAGTCTGTGAGGATGCTGATTGGAAATGGGCCAATCACTCTCTTTGATCAGTGTGTAAACGTGGTTGTACCTGGTTGTTCAATGTCAAGTTTCAAGTGTACCTTATTTCAATGGCCTAAAATCAAAACTGACATCTAAAATAGCATGTGTGCAAGAGTGAGTGTAACCTCTGCACTACTGGACATGTGAAAACCACTATAAACGAGATGGTAAATTTAAACACAGTCCACTCTTTGAGAGAAAGGCAAGATCAGAGTCTCATTCTTCTCATACTTTTTGGTTTTTTTTTTTCTGAGATGATCAGTTCCTGCTGCACCTGCACTGGAGTGCTGGTGATTTGTTTATAGTTTTTCACTCACTTATCCCAATTCAGGGTCACAAGCAGCAGCAAGAAGAAGAAAACACTTAGGCAGTGTGTAAAAATGCATGTGAAGAACAAGCCTGTTACTGTGTAAGTTGTATTTGTTTTTGTTCGAGGCTGCTACAGGTAAAATCATCTGGCAGTACTTCACACAAGGAACTCATCATGAGGCCAAGCAGGAGTGAGAGTATATGCCTCGCAGAGGACTATTAAAGCTGCGGTGACTTAGATATTTACCGCTCAAAAGCTGATTAAATCCAAGAAAGGAACATGACTGCCGGTCTTATGTGTCTCATGAATCTCTTATAAGTTTTTATAGCTTATGACTTTCATACTATCCCACGAAATGTGAAGGCAATGCCAGAGTTCTGCTTTCGGTGTGTGTGTGTGTGTGTGTGTGTGTGTGTGTGAGTGTGTGTGTGAGTGCGTGTTTTGAAATCACACTGATCATCTAAAACAGCTGGCATGGGTGCCATACACCAGAGATTGTTTTTTTGTTTTTGTTTTTTTTTCAAATTAAGATTTACTATGCGATGTATTAAGCGATGATTATATGATTTAGTGCATACTGAATGCATTAGACCTATGTTCATGCAGTATAAAGCAGCTCTACTCTTGCTATTGTGCACAATAAATGTAAAAATTTAGATGCCAAATTTGACGTATTTTTACCTTAAATCTGAACAATTTTCAACTATTGCAGTTTATTATGTATGATTTATGCTGACAATAACTACTGGCAAACATGGCATAATGGCTACAGCTAATCAGCCTACACTGTAACCATTTATACACTATAAATTCTTGTCATATTTTGCTAAAATTTGCCACATGCTCACACACATTAAAATGTTGATGATCTTGATACTTGTTCACTTAATATTACCCTTCATAGGGCTAGTAGATCAGCTGCAGCCTCCACTAGAAACATTTTAGCTCAGTTAATATTAACGTTTTTACTAAATAATCAAACAGTCCTAAGCCAAGAATGAAGCCAAAAACTTTCACACAGATTTTCATCTGTTCTGTTGATTCCATATAAAACTTTTCTAATTGACATTACAATGTTTCCAATTGCACTTCATACGAACGTGTAGGTTTGTACCACTGCATTGCTTGAAAACAGGAGGACTGACACATATGTAATTTGGAAATAAAATAATAATGATGTATAAAATGTGCAGACTGTATGCACGTAAAATTAATAAAAATGTCATTGTTGATGCTCCCAAGAGAAACTCTGGAAAATGTCAGACAATAATTCAGCTTTTGCTCGTTCCTTTTCTTGTCTGCTCTGTTTATCTGCTACGAAATAACTCTTTTTTCACTTCACATCTAACGGCACCCTCCAGTTCTGCAGTCAGGCTCTTGCCATTATCCATTACCTTACCTTCCCTGTCTATATGCTCACCTGTTCTCACTTTTCCTTCAGCCCTGCAGTATACAGTGTGTACTCTATTAGTTCGTCTGCCTGCCTCAGCCATAGACTTCTCTGTCCCTCCTGCCCACCTGGTTTTTACTTTGACCTGTTTTTAACTGTGAGAACATGTGAATTAATGCTGTCTTTAATTTGCTTGTCATTGTGTTGTGATTTGGATCATTTGTATTCAAACTTGGTTATTTACAGAACCTTTAAATCTTGTTTGTTTGGAAAGTCCATAAAATTGAATAAATAAGTAAAAATTTAAAATATTCATGCACTTCTAGTTTTTGCTGTTTTTGAAATTAATAAGATCCCCTTCTTTTACTTTTTAAAATGTTATTTCACCACTTTATTGTCAGACTTTAACATCAGGCCTCTCTGGACAGCTCCTCAACTCCTTGTCTCCTTTCAGGACCAAGTGGCAAATGCTCTTTAATCTCTTCACCACCATCAGGAGGAAGGAGCACACATTAATGAGTTGGAAAGTGAGTAGAATGCTTGTTTGGGAGAGCACTTAGACAAGAAATTAAAAACCCATCATGAAATTCTCAGCTCAGCACTGCTTGGATATACTCCTTGTCCTTTTTCATTAATTAACTGAATGATCACTTCATGTCAACTTTCATTATTTTTAATGCTCAAGAACTGCCAAACCGCTGCTCCTAAAACACTTTCTTTTATTGCTTTAGTGCACATTGCCAAAATATGTTAGTCTCGGTCGCTGCTTCTGAGTTTGAGGAATTTCCTGGACTTACACAAAGTGGTGGCAATTTTCCACTTTTCTGTCACAGCTCTATCTGTGCAAAGTTTTTTGTTTGTTTGTTTTGTTTTGTTTTGTTTTGTTTTAGCAAATCCTTTTATTTCATTAGCAGATCCTTGAATTTTAAGAGGCTTCATTGAGTATGAAAAAAATTATCTTCCATAGTAGAGATACACAACAACATTATCCTTTGACACCAATAGTGGATATTCACAGTTTTTATCAAATAAACTCTGTTTATGATGGCAGAAATTCTTTAGAGCTTAAGTCTTCCAGCCACACGTTGTATAAGGCCACATGCATGACAACTTTACTTCAACTTGTACTTTTAAGCATGTAATTCTGTAACAAGCACAACTTGTCACTGAGATCCAGATGTTAAACCCATTTGCATGTGTGGTCATAGGAAGTAGCCTCCATGCCCTCTGTATGGTTGGCTCAGCATAATTTGAGCAGAGCCTCAGTGAAAAGATGGCAGCAGTCAAATGAGGTTTGCAGGATGGTAATCTTGAAAGTAAAAGAACACCACACAGTCTGTCAGATGGGGTCATGACGAGGCGTGTTTTTGCGAAGGGGTAAATAAGTGTGTGAGCCTGTTTGTTGCTATGTGACAAACTGCCTGAAGACACACAGTGAATGTACCACACACACGTAGAATGCACCTCATTCATGACCCCATACCGGCCTCAACATTAATAACAGTGCACGTGTAAGCTGATGACATGCCCTCATATCATTCCTTGTTTATGTCCGTCTAAGTCACACTCACAGCCCTGTAAATTCCATTTCCTCCCTTGAAAAAAGAACAGAAAAACCTTCCTGAGTAAAGTGTTTGTTCACCCTGTCGCTCCTCACTGTCTTCGCATGTTCCCATCGGCCTTTGACTGCGACTTCATCAGTAACTGTCATAGTTGTATGCTCCACCCTTCAAGTAAAAAGCCTCGCTGGATCTCCAAGTGTCTGAAAGCTGTAAACCGTAAAGGTGTGGTTGAGTTCTTCCATCTCGGATCTAATTGTTCAGTGCTCTGCAGTTCTTCTGTACTTGTTATGGTGAGAAAGAGCTGATGAAATCAGAAGTGAAATGTTTGAACTATTTCAAACGTTCCATCTGCATCTTATCTTGTGAATGAAGAGAAAACAGGCCCTTAAGCTCAACTGCATTTTAAGTAGAAACACAACAATAATCCAAACAGACAAGAAGACACCTGTTCACCGATCTCTTTTTTTTAAATAAAACATGAGGGGAAATGATTGTAGTATGTAACACCATGCCAGGAACTTTGACCGCTCAGCCAACGCTGATGCATTCACTGGCTGTACTATTGGCTCGGCCCTTTTGACATCAGCCACAGCCCTTTTGACATCAGGCACCCATAGACCAAATCTTTCAGTTATGTCAGGTTTGGTGGCAGTGTGAGCAGAACGGTGTATCACCAGCTACTCCAGTGCTGGTGGCACACCCACAAAGTTTTCCACTCTGGGTCTTTGTTTCCTGAACCAACATATCCACAAGGCATTACGCGCTATTATTGATGACTAGGGGTGTGTAAGGTGCAGGGAGTCAGTACCGCGATCCTTGCAAGGTTAGGCCGCAAGTCCACCCATTTGTAAGTGAGTGTTTCTTCGCAATGGCGGCACTGGCCATAAAAAAACACTACACTGGCAACTAACCTGTAATCAGTCAAGATCTGTAGACATGACTGATGACATGTTTTGCTAACGATTATCTGAGTCCACCCTCTGCACCCATACAGTCAAGTAAGGGGTGATGGCTGTGTGAGATAGAAAGAAGGTAATCATATTGTAACACTAGTTTAATAAGCACATGCAACGCTCTCTACTCATAAAACCCTGATGCTCCTGCAGCACACCGTGACGTGGGTTGTCAGGTATGGCGCAAGGTCAAAGTACTGGATGGACTATTTGCCCGACTATCCGGGGATATTATCCACTGTGTCCACTACAGGGCAATACCTGTGCTAACAGAAGGGGTTACAAAAACATTTTGTCTTAGCTTCTGTCTCTTTAAGACCTTCCTTTTATCTGTAAAAGTCCTAAAACAACCGCAGAGCAGGAATAGGAAGACAAAAAAAAAGAAACATGAAGATGTTAACAAATAAGGATTTTTTGCATTACCTGTGGGCACAAACAGAAAGTGCACTTAAGTATATTCTCACACACAATGAACTTAGGATGGAATAATTGTAGGGATGATCATTATGCACTGTTAAAGTCCCAAAAACTCATAAAACAAGTTACAAGGGAGCCAAAGCACAGCTTGAAGTGCATGTAGCTGCTCTGTAGTGATGGCTACATACCCAAAGTTGACGGTGTTGTTGGTCTTTAAGCACAATGAATACTGAATAAGTTAGAGAAACCTCAAACTTATCACACAGAAGGAAAACTGATTAAAGGACAAGGTGAAGCAAAGCATGTGGTGATGCTGTACAAACATTTTGTTATTCAATATTTGTTCTTTCGAGGTCCTTTGATTTACCTGTGACTTTCAATTCTGTCATTTTCACTGAAGCTGTTTGTTAGGGTTTCACAATGGCATAAGCGTGCATGACACAGTCGATTACACCACATAAGAGGTAATTACAGAGTGAGGAGTGAAATTGTCTATGCACCCAACCCCTGATACTAACAGTACCTCTACTCAAAAAAAGTTCCAATGTCCCTGCATTGAACCACAGATATGTTAAAACTTGGTGATTCTTAATGCAGGGGCTTTAGTGTTTTTATATCACAATTTTCAATTTATTGTTGTGTAGTCAAGGTCTAGTTAGGTTTCTGGCACCTTGACCTCTAGGTTAGGCTTAAGGAAAGATCATGGTTTGGCTTAACACACCTGGCTTTCTAGCCTCAGACACGCTTGAACAATATCCTGACATCTTGTTAAAAATTTCCCATTTTACTAAGCAAAGCAGGAAGCCAGCAGGTCTGGAACAGTGGACTGCTGTCTGACAGCCAAGCCTTCTCACCAAGCCACACCCTGACCCTGTTGGGCATCTACTAGGGAGGGTCAGCAAAAAAAATACTACACGGGCAATTAGCTAACTGCAGTAATGTTACAGCTAGCAGCAGTTGGAGTTACGTTTGCATCTATCCATCTATCAGGAAACTCTTTAAATCACAGTGGGTTCAAGCAGAGCAGCTGGAGGACATCAGAGGAAAAACCTGAAAATATTTCTCCATTAAATACGATCCAGATCAAAGTCCTGTTCTTAGCCACTGTAAATCACTTTGGTGTGCAGTTGGATGGGCGTGTCCCTTTACTTAGCGGGTGTGTTATGGCTGGAAATAACCAATAAACGTGTTTGTGAAAGTCGAAAAAAAAAAACCACTGAAAACCTTCAGAGCATCTGTTGAGTCTGAGCTTTTTGCTCACATGGATTACTTTTACAAATGTTGTCTCATTATTTGAAACTTTGGCCAGATAATGTGGAAATTCAAAATTGTAGCAAAAACTAAATAATGGAAGCCTAATAGGACACCGCAAAGCTCTGTCAATGACTATTTAGTCACATTGACACGTGTTAGGCTTAAAGTCAGTTTTGTTGCAGAATTAGAACAAAGGCAACAGCGAAGTCTTTTTTCTGTGACTTTGTTGAAATCACTTGTGTACTGGAGCAGGGACTCAATCTGTATGACAAAGTACTATGGTCACTGTTATGAAAAAAATTAGTACACATAAGATTTTTGAGAATTTAACATAATATTATAGGAAGACAGTGGTCATTTTTCTGGAAGAAGTCATAATGAAGTAAGTTGCTTTAGGTGTAAAATATCATAGGTTATCCTTATAGGTTGATTGGGTCACATAGTGTTTAGTAAAATCAACATTTTTGTAAACTGTAGACTGCACAATGGTGAGAGTTATGCCTGATAAAATCTGCTTTCAACATGTTTGTTTCAGGTTTCCCAAAACTTTGTAGAGACCGTCCCAGACTTTGCGTGTCTAATGTATCTGTCAAATCATGGTTGTGTCACTTTGTCAGCATAAACAGGCTTTCAGAACAGCAGCGAAGAGCAAAAACATAATTTACTGCAGTCTGTATAGGATATTTGGGAGCTGCCTGTCATTACAATGACATAGAGCCCACTAAGCTTTAATCACTCTGACATGACTGAACTCCTTTCTCAGCTGTCTGGTGAAAAAAGCTATGCCCCTGTTGGACTCCAGCTGCCACTCAAACACGTGTTATTCTCTCATACATCACGTAAATGCTTTCATTTTATCTGATAGGCCTAAGATGCAGTGCTTTTCGGTGAAACATGGAACTCCAGGTTTTAAGCATCACTCATTTGAAGCGTAAATGAGACTTTTCAAAGTCACACAACAAGAGTCCATCATATCTGTTGTCTTCAAGCTAAAACACATGTCTCTTCAAACAGTTTTAACTGTCAAGCAATGCATGCTGGTCTGCAAGGGTGAACATGTTTATTTAGAAACTTAATAAAGTCAGTCAAATAAACTCTCAGAAGTGCATTCATATAAATCCTTACTTAAGGTTCAAACACTTTAAGTCAGAGGAACTGTTTCATTAAAAATAAAATTCACAAATTTCAAGTTTAATGAACTTTATGTCTTTTTAATTTATTACATTTAATCAATAATAAAAGATTGAGGTTTGGCACTGCTGCAACAGAGATTTCTCTATTAGCTGAATTTTCACCTTTCTTGAAAGGAAGATTTAATAGCAATACATTTTACTTTGAAAATAAGTCAAGGAACCCTTCTACTTTGTGATAACAAAGCAGGGATGCTGAGTTCTTTTAAAACATGTGGCAGGTATAAATCAACTGTAAGGAGGCATGGTGATATTATGTTGTCCCATTCTTATCCCACCCAGACAAGTTTTTTTTTTTTTTCTGTCTGTCTGATGATACAAGCAAGGTTGTATTTCCTTGAGGCACATGTATATGGCAGTATATGTAGGTCTATTTAGCAAAGAGATTTATGGCCTCCCTCAGTCTCAGATTAGCAACCACAAAGATTATACATCTATGTGTGAAACGGAGATTGGGCAGTGTGATTCCCGTAAGTCTGGTTTCTTCTTTTATGCTGAAACTACCTGCACACATGTATAATTTCATGTTTTAAAATAAAGCAAAAATACATGTTTATAGGAGTCTATGTAAGGGTAAACAGTGGGCATGTTTGCTCTGAGTGTGATGATGATGGTATGTGATCGCCACCATGTGGAGAGATCTGTTCATGACGTCTCTAAGTGACTGGCTTTGCTTCTTACAGTCACAAGTAAAACGTGGCATTGATATCTTAATTAATTTTAATATGAGTGTCTGGTCATTTATTCCATTTATTCAATATTTTGCCTCCTTCATTACACAGATAATGAATTAAGACATATCCTACAGCGTATGGCATTGGCTAACATTCCACAAATCTTCTGCATGGCAATGAAGTCATCCAGCTGCTTATTTTTGCATATCCTGTAAGAACTGAAGGAGACCCACTGAAGCGTGACAGAAATTGATTTTGCTGTATGCATATTTGCATTTGAACAGCACACTTGTGCATCAAAGCCAAGGAGGGCGCTCAGCACAGAAGGTTCCTATGAGTCACCGGTGCAATATATCACCCACTTAGCCTTCATCTATTCATTCTGCTCACTATGCAGGAAAAAGCATGACACATTTTTTCTTGATGCTTTAAGTAAAGACTGGCTTTTACATGCCTCTGAATGTGAATATGTCAGGGGTGAAAGCATGTTGGATGTGTAATTAAACAGAAGTCTGCTAGATGAGCTCTTTTTAAGCTTAATATTACAGAAAGTGGACATTTAGCATAAAGTAATAAATGTGATCTCACATGTTGCCTCTGCAAATATCATGTTTTCTGAGTTACAATAAAAGCAAGACAGAAAACTACATTTTAATTTGTATTTTCTTGGCTCTTTGGACCTTAATCATTATGTCAGCAACTATCAATAACACTTTCCATTAGCTTCATGCAAAGTCAGGAGTATTGATCCGCAATTAATGTTGCTAAATTGCATTTGGGCTTTTAGTAACTGACAAGTGCAAAAACGACCTTTGAGGGTGCTCTGACACAAATAGGCTGCGGTATTGTTTCTAAAAGCTCTGAAACAACGGCTCAGCAGGTGACCTGTCCGCTTCACTTTAATGCAACATCTGTCCACAGCAGGGCCGTAGCCTGGATTTTAAACATACTGAGGGCATGAGTCCTGGCCTCCAACTCCTAGAGGGCCACTGGAAACTTTGAAGACCTATTATTAAAGGTGTAGTGTGCAACTTTTTTACAGGTCTATGAAGAAATAAGAAAGAGAGTTCTCATTAAGAGGAACAGCAGTTTCTGAGAACTAACAGGACTTTTAGATGGACTTTTAACTTCTATGGTTACATTTGTAATTTTTTGCTAGAGCTCAGCTCAGCTCAGTGCCTATCTAGATTAAATAACAAACATTGTTACTACAAAAAGCCACATAGTGCACCTTTAAATGCATTATAATGCATTTTGAAGGTAAAAATAATCACTTTAAAAATAGTGTCAGTGACAACAAACAGACGAAAACTGGACCGGAATTTAGCAAAAGACGAGCCCAAAAAAGGGACAGTACAATAAGCCTACTCCTTTTTTAATGCAGCTTCTTATTGAATTAAAATCACTTTCACTGTTTGACTGTTTGAACAAAAGAGCAAAACTGCAGTATCTTGTAGGTTCTGCCAAAAATTACCTGATTACTTTTCTGACATTGCTAAGTTCATCCAAACAAGAAGTCACATAACAGTAAAATTACGTATGTAAACTTACAAAGAGGGAAGTTTTAATACAGATATATGACAACAAATTGCATAAAGTAGTGAGGAGGCCTATTATGTCCTGAAATTACATACATATCATAATATGCTCTTTAAAAATAAGAAATAGGCCTAAAATAGTAATAGACATTTTGATAAATTAATGGACACACAACCATCGATCTGTGCTATGCCTCATTTCTGTACATCTCCTGTTCCCAAAGACTCTAAAATCGCAGCATTAGAGAGCAAAATGAATCTTGAAAACTTGTCATTCAAAAATCTTTCGCAGCAAAATGACCTAGAAGTAAATTTTAGAATGAGTGACAACAGACAGCATTACTGTGTAGTGTTTTTTTAATCCAAAGCTGTTGCCTTTAAGTGTTACTTCATCATAGCCTGACCAAGATCATTTTTTTTCACTGAAAAGGTCAGAACAGAAAATTCTAACTGATTCTGAGTGCCAAAGTTTGGAGATCCCATGTTTTAAATGACTGGTTTTGTCAGGTGGAAAACAGCCCGTGGAAGGTTAGAAGCCGTCATGACACAGCGACATTACCATAGCCGGAGCATTCTTAAATTATACATCTAAGAGAATGAATAATCTAAGAGATTTGCCCAACTCCCTGCAAACTTACTTGTCACATAATGAAATGAGTTGGAGATGGAACTTGAGCCTGATTACAACACAAACACGCAGCACAGCTGAGCAGTTTTAGCAACTCATCACTTCAGCTAAACATTTTCCAATATTAACAACTTAAAAAAGATTCAGACAAAAATACAGAGGACATGATCTTGGCCTGGTCAGGGACTACAGGCCTACAAATAAAAACTGACTAACTCTTGTAGGCCTACTGATTATTTTTTGCACCATATGCAAAAATATAAATAGATAAATAAGGTTATGGAATTGAATATATGGTAAGACCTGAACGTAACAATCGCAATCTTTCTTGTTAATGCAGAAAACTCACAAGATTAAATTTATCAGTTTTATTCAGACTCATTATGTCTTTAAGAAATTACCATGCTAATTTTTAAGAAACGACACAGGTGGATTTAAATGTGTTCATGTGACAGTTACACTGGGTTGCGGTAGGCTACTCTATTTAAAGCAACTTTTTCTCAGGTAAAAAAATCCAAAAAGCCTGGACCACCCCGCTTCACGGTGAGGAGATGACCCTAAACCCAGCAAAGCAAACAGACGCTGCGTGTCACAAGGGGAGCGGTCCTTGCATATCACGCGCGACGCTAGGAGTTCCCTTGCTTCCACCGTGAAAACGCCCCTCTACTCTCCTCCTAGCCCTTCCCCGACCGTGAGCCATCCCTGCCGGCTTGTGCCTGTCTGCTGTCCGAGCCTGCAGGGCGACGTCTCTCGCGGCATAGGAAAGGCGCTCTGGGGCGGTGGCGGCGTCCGTCTTCCAGTTTCCGGCAATCTCAATGATCAGAATCCGGACTGAAGCTTGACACCCGGACCTGACAGGACAGGTATGCCTTTTATTTGTTTTCTGACACGGCGGTGTACGACAGCGGAACAGGTGCATGCTGCATTTGCCGGCTGTTGTGCGATGACATTGGGAGGGAACGGAGAGCATCTTCGTACCGGTGACAAGCTTTGCACAAACGCGCAGCGCTGCGTGCTCTGCAAAGACACCGCTTTGTGCTGCAAGTGTCATGGAAGGATGGAGAGGATGTTGCTACAGAGCTTTAATTCGACCAATATGGTCGGCAGGCTGCGTAGAAGCAGGGCACCCTTTATTTCATGCATATCAAGGCCCAGCAGGCAGAGAGAGTCAGCAGGTGCACCTTTCTTATCGTCTTACTGAATCACAGCGCCTCATCAGCCTCGTGTGCATACAGCCCACTTACAAATATTTAGACCTATTCTTGGACGTGCCAGTGTGGGTTGTGATCTGTCTTTGTGGGACGACAGGCTAACAGCTGATGCTCAAGATAATGAGCTAATTGAAGACGGAGTGTATTGTCGCGGGTGTGGCAGAGGGGGCAGGCATGCAGGCAGTGGATCTCTGAAATGTGAGAAATGCACAGTGAGGAAGTGGGCTATTACACTGCAAACGGCCTGAATTTTAAAGTAGATGATTTTTTATCTGCACGAGAAACTTCCCATTTATCTCAGTAGAGGAAGAAAATGAGCCAACTGGCCTTAACCCAGTGTATCAGGTGGTTCTCCTTGAAAATGTGTTTTTAAAGCAGAGATGAAGGAAATCTGAAGATCCTTTACTTTAGTAAAAGTAGGCTACAGTAGTAATAGCACACTGTAAAAATACTCATGATAATACTTAAACTCATAAACATGTAAAGTAAAATAATGTGTAAAATGCCCCTTGTGACTGTTACCATAACTGTTACTATATAAGAGATATATCATTGTATTATTATTACTCATGCATTCATGTAAAACTGGATTTTACTGTTGGAGCTATTTGAGATGGAGCTCATTTTGAGCCTGTATTGTACAGAATGGCAACTAACTATTTCCAGTCTGACTAATCTGTTGATTATTGTTGCCTGAACGATTACCCAGTGGCCAAAGTGACATCATCACATCACATCATACTTGTTTTGTTCGAGCAACAGTACAAACACTGAATGTTACTAAACATACATTAAAATTATTAGTTTTTATAAAGAAGCACATCCTCACATGAAATACTAAAGAAAATGACTTAAACTATTAACAATGTTTTGTTCATTTCTAATAATAAATAAATAGTTGAAGGTGTATCTGTAAAGTTTAAACTGTTGTGTAGTTGAATTAATAACAAAACAGCATATGTAATAACGTTTTTGTATGTTTAGTACATGTGTAAAAATCTAAATTTGTAAAGTAACTAAGAGGCTGTTTACATTAAAAGGGTTTTTGTGTAAAATGGAAAACTTGAGTTGCAGTTTGGCATGTAATTATCAAGGCTACATTTTTGGGCCTGAAAATACAAATGTTTGAAAAAGGCTTCCATAGTGTAATCGTTTGAAAACACTGCCACTGGTGTGCAAACTGGTAAAAGGCAATCCTTGAGTAAACTGTGATGCTGAGGCCCCACTTCGTGCACGAGTATTACATTTTCAGCCTAATAGCCGTGCAGAGATAGAACAATAACAAGAACAATGGCGGACTATTGAGCTTTGTTTGTGATGCAGTCTCTGCTAAGATGATTTATTTTTTAAAGGAAGCAAAACTTTTAAAAACACCATGCAACACCTTTAATGTTTATTGCAAACTGTTGTCATAGACACAAACTAAATGTAGGGAAGTATAGAGCACAATATTTCCCTCTGAGAAGTAGCCTTGTGAGGTATATGTAGGAGGTGACATGAAAAGAAAAGTAACAATCTGAAGTACAAGTATCTCAAATTTGTACTTAGGTATTGTACTTCAGTAAATGTACTTAATTACTTTCCATAACAGATTTGATAAATATAAGATAAGGGGGTAGGTGTAACATAACTTTCAACGTTGCTGTCATTTTAATCATTTTATGAAGCATTTCTCTTTTGAATTTTACTCTTTAATTGCATATTGATCCTTAATTCTACCATTCCTCAACTGACAGGCAAATTAAATTAAAATTAGATATTGTGTTGATTAAATTCAGATTAGGTTTGTGACACCTCCAGACTAGCCAGACTGTAAATCAGCAATGCATCCTTTTGTCTACTCTCGTCTTGCTCACACAAACTGTCAGTCCTCGTGTATTTGGCTCCTTGGCCACAGGCTACAGTAACTCCCAGACTCTTAATTTGTGGGGGCAGAGGCAGCGAGGGGGCAAATTAGACCAAAAATCCCTCCATCTGTTTGTCCGTGTGCCTGTCCCTCCATGCACCCTCCAGTCTCATTTTCCTTTTTTTTCACCTGCTCCACTTTCATTCTCCCTGGTGTACATTACAGTGGTGCAACTATAAGCAAAGTGCTCTTCTTTCACACCCCTTTGCTTGTTTACGCAAGTCTTTTTGTTTAGATTTGTGTTGTGTTACAATTGTCACCACAAAAATGTTTGCATGTTTCGGCAAACCACTGATTTCACACATAATATATCAGCGTTTTAACACCACATATCAAAATGATGTTATAGAGGAGAAGCCAGCCCTTTTTTCAGCAAAACTGATCATTTTTAAGAAAAACTCGAGATGAATTTTTACCCGTGTTTGTGGTGACAAAATTATACTTGAGGCCATGACAGTTACCACTTGTGTATGAGGCGACAGAACCAGGTGTTTGTAAAAAGATGTTTGGATATTTTCCAGCCATGTTTGTGGCGATAAAACCTTGAATTTGGAAAGAGATGTTGATAGACTTTTCAGCTGTTTTGGTGGTGACAAAACTAGGTATTTAAAGCCAACACATGATCTTTACTCAACCGCAAGTGTATTTTTTTTTTTGCGTAACTTTAACCATAGAAACAGGTTAGAAAAGTGTCAATGGAAAAAATACATATTAAAAAAAGTTTTCAACATGTCTGTGGTTTTCAGAAACCTTCAGTGCCAACATTAATTGTAGCAGCTGGGTTGTGCGTTAAACACCTCCAAGAAAAAATATCTTTTTTATAGGTTGTTGTAAAGGTGCTTCAAGGAGTTTCACTGCAGGTAATGCAGTAATGAAATTACATGCTACATTTCCCACAAAGCAATTTGCTCTTATCTGTGAGAGGTAAGATGTAACAGACATTCAAGCAAACACTTCAGTTAAAACAGGAACGGACTAGCAAGGTTACATGGCGATTGGACTTGTTCACAGGCGGTGACTCCATTACTTTCCAGTCAGCATAGAGCGTCTGTGCAATCTGTCACCAATGCACATGACATGCTCTAAGGGTAAAGGTTAGCGAATATGTATACTGCCGCAGCATGCATGCGTGTTTGTGTGTGTGTTTCTGCCTTCGTAAAATCAGTGCGTGTGCTTGTTTAAGGTAGCACACTTTGACATAATTCTCCCTCGAGTCCTATTTCAAGTCATCCTGTGATCGATTTGTAATAGCTCATTGAAGCAGGGCCAGCGGTCTGTTCACAGCCAAATTGGAATTCGCCGCAAGATAAACCCACGTCGCTTAGAAGTGAGAGGAGCTTTCAGCAGTATATTATAGAAAACAGCATGTAATAAACTGTCACCTTTTGCTTTATCATCACAAATGATGTGTTGTAGGATACAATGCCCCTCTCAGCAAGACATCCCATTTTCTGCCAATTCTCCCTCTAACATCATATTGAAGTTATGTCTGAGAAAGGTATGTTCTACTGTGGTTAATTAATTTATTGTCATTTAAAACAAACGAACAAACAAACAAATGCATTTCCAAAAAAAAGGGTATAATTGAGAATTAAACATTATTACTTTTAACATAGACTGTAACTGAGAACTCAGATTGTAAACAACACAAAGGTTGGTTGGCGTATACTGCAGATTGTTGTTTTTTTAGCCATTTTTAAAAAGTTTGTCTATGGGGAACCATATTCTTCCTTCAGTTTAGAATACTTCAGCATACTTTCATTAATTCCATTTAATCATTTAAGCTAACCAGGTTAACCAGGTTCAAACTTAATATTTCATGACTTACTAATTACTTGGCAGCTTTTGTGTGCAGTACTTTATGTGGATGTTGTAAACCTTTGCCTCCTACTAACTAAATTTCCATAATACGAGCAAAAGAATAAACACAAAATCTTACTTTATGTTATGAGCAGGAGGTGATGAGTGGAATTTTTTCCCCTTTTACAAGCTCTTCATTTAATCACTTTTGGCTCAACTTCAAAATAGTGAATTTAAAAAAAATCTCGTAAAAAAAGAATCCACCCCACCATTTTTACTTCAACAGCTTGATTGTACATCATGTGTTACATATTTGATTTGAATAGTCTGCCAAGATTTGTGAGCAACAAATGTTCCTCCCCCCATGGGTGCAAAACTATTATAGGCCTGAATAATGATCTTACATAAAGCGGCTCCACTGTGACACGTATATCACATATCGACATCTGTTTCACCGACCTTTTGTGTTCATTTCAAATTTAAACCATTTGACTAGAAGCTGACATCCCACTGTACGAGAAACTGTTGGTCGTCCTGATCCACCCACCACGGCTGTTTCCACCGTATCACCTCCACCTCCACATGAACTGTCACATTCTTCCATACAGGGCCATGATTCTTCTTCTCTTATGAGTGTGTACGTCAACTAGCAAAATAATACCTCCAGGCTATTCTCTGTCTCTTTTTTGTCTTTTTCTTTATTTTATTGTGATATGCTTGACAGACGATGTTAGGCGAGGGTTACCATGGTAACTGCATTTTAAACAGGCACGTCTGATATCTCAGTGTTAACCATCGTTAGTGGCGACACTCTCTTCTTTGGTCATATACACAAAAAAAAATTGAAGTGCACTGCAGGCAGAGTGTGTGTGTCTATCGTGTTTCTGTCACTGTGGTGACAAGCTATGATTTTTTTTTTTTTTTCCGTTTGATTCTGCGAGTAAACAGCCCTAAAAATGGATTGAGGGAAAATGAGGAATCATCCATGCGTACACTATGAGCATGCAGAGGACACTTTACTGTAAGAAGAGGAGAAAGACAGTTTTAATTGAGTGTGGCTGTTGTGACAAAGTGAAGTATAATTTTGGACTTATAGGGTTTATTTGGAAATGGATAAGTGGTCATTGATAGAATTTTGGTCAAGGTAATTCATTATCTCATCAACTCAAAGACAATTATCAAAAATTCATCAAAATTCATTTAATATATTGTAATTATAATTCATACCAATTTTATTTGGCTGCTGTATTCTAAGAGTGGGAGATATAGCAAAAATATCCAATCAGATGTTGTAAAGTCAGGATTGTGATCCAGGATCTTATTAGAATTATTTTTCTTGTTGGTTCTTAGGGCTAGGCTATTTTGCAAGTTACTGCACAGTACAACCAAACTATATAACTAAATTTAGCGTGGTAAGGTACAAGGTAACAAGACATTGCTTACTTTTCTTGTCATATTGAGTGTCTTTCCTTGTAGCCTCTGGCTGTGTGGTTGCACCTGATGCACTCACGTGGGTTCCCGCCTCTGTTTGACTGTCTTACTCACTGTTCCCATTGCTTTCTCTGCAGGTGGTTTAAAGGATTTGTCACGTTGCCATCCGAAGTGCAAGGCTTAAATTTGCAATATTTGAAAATAACAGTTGGTTTCGCAATGTTTGTATTAGAAAACCAAAACAAGTTTCATACTACTGCTGCTATGGTGCCAAATAAAGGGAGGGAGGGGGAAAATAAAAACAATCTTGGATGCAATTAGCAGAATTTGCAGTGTAGCACAATTAAGGCCAGACCAAATAGTATGAAGCTTCAAAGCCACATTCAAACCATCGACATTTACTAACATTAATAATAATAATAATAATGATTGATTAGACTTACATAGCCCTTTTTCCAAATATTTAAAGACACTTTACATCAATAGTAGTTCATCACCCCTAGTTTATGAAATTGATGTGAAGTTCAGATTTGAGGAGTAATTTAAATTCTAAATCAGCATTTAATTGATCATTGTGTGGCTGTGAGTATTGTGTGGGTTGGATGAGTGGAGTGGAGGGACTGACACCAGCAGGCAGCTGCTGCTGCTGCTAATGAAGATTGCACCTATGAGAGAGTCAAGGCCAGACCTGAGTTCTGGAGGAATAAACACCTCGAATCTCATCACTCTGCCCCCATCTGGAGCTCTCTACTGGTGGGAGGAGAGAGCTAGAGTTAGACTTAACAATTTTAGCATCAAATAGATGATTCATCTTCACTACAACCTTCAAATGATCCAGTGATCAGACCTGAGAGAGAAATATGATGACCTCAACAGAGGTGAATGTGAATGTGAATCTCATTTTCATTGAAAAACATATTGATAAGATTATGGTGCGATTTTTGCAGTGATCTGTACAAAACAAAGACGTTTTCTTAATTCTATAGAATACAATGTGTACGTCAGGACGACTCTGCAGTACCACAAAATTTGACTTAAATTGTATTTTGACACACACATTTCGCCTTGACCACATATTGCACCCACTGTGATTTAAAAATTGCAGTAGTCTGTATTGCAATTTCGATTAAAATTCTATTAATTGTGTAGCCCTAGGCGAGCTGCTCTAATTGAGGTGGGCGAAAGGTAGAGGGTGCTTGCATCCCGATGCCAAGGTCCCTTGGTGAGGCCAGCTGGTGTGAATGGAAGGGTGCTGCCAATATTGCTGATGCTCTGGTGCTGGAAGCCCCAGGTGGAGCTGGCTGCTTTGATTTATGAGACTACTGAGGAGTGACTGTCTTGGTTCCACTGTCACGTGATTTGCCTGAAGGTGCTCGTCCCTGCTTTTGTTGCAGCTCTTTCTGCTGGTTTTGGGAAGGAGGATGTGGGTGAACTGGCCCTTTAATGGAGGTGCTGACGTCACGGTGGGATTCGGCATAATGATGGCATAACGACGTCATTCGGAAGTGCGCCGGTGTTTGCAGAGCAGCCATGGCATGTTGACATTAGAGAGTTAAAAAGTTTTGTCTTACTGTCCATTCTGTGAAATGGAATTCCTCTGTCCTTTAGTGCTCTTTGAAGGATGGCAGCGGTCCAGTTGGATATTTTTGAAGACAGCTGATAGTTGGCTGACCTCGCTGGAGTGTAGTGATGCTGCAAACAGGGTGAGTTGTGGGGCTGTGAGAGTTGGGATACCGGCTGCTGCTATCCTTTGAGGCGATGGAGTTGGAGAACTGCAGCGGTGAAGGGCTGCTCGTGGGTAGCCTCGTCCTCTTTTCCCATCGAGGGAAGTGGACTAGGAGATGTGGAGGAGTCATTGGCTGAACTGTGATCTTGTATGGCAAGCACAGATGAACTAGACGGAATATGGACCATGGATGAGACAGAGTGCAGACTTGCCAGAGTCACTTGCTTGCTGGGTGGCTTTTGGATGGCAGAGGTTGGCGTCTCCGGCATGGAAGCAGCGTAGAAGTTTTTGGCTTCGGATCCTGGGTATGCCAGCGTGGCCTGATGGAAACTTAGAAGGTGATCATCCTGGTTCTGTCCAAACAGATCGTCATTTAACAGGGACAAAGAGATGGAGTCCATGCTTCGGATGAATCGATGAATCGAGGTTTGAGATAAGACAAGCTCAGTGGCGTTTCAGTATGTGCTCGTGCAGAATACGAGAACCTAAGAGTAGGAGAGGGTTAGGAGGGCATTTAACCCGGAAGAGGCGTGGTTGAAATGTGGTCCTCCTCCTGAAACTCTGCTAAACATCTTCACATGTGGAGATAATTCAATCATTCATAATCAAATATTGTCATATTTCAACACCCCTACTTTGTTTCAACTTACTCTGTCCAGCCAAAGTTATGATGATCACTCTGCTGCGACAGAGGACACATTGGCCCTGTGAAATCCATTTTATTTTCTTCCAAATTCCGTTTTATTTTTCCCAAATTGTTTTTTTTTTTTCCAAGTTGAATTTACTGGAATTCAGAAACACAGTGTTTTTCCTTGTTTTTCACATGGGATTTAGACCGCAAGTGGTCTTTGCCAGTATCTACACATTTCCAATCAACAATATGTTGATAGACTTTGCTAAACAGCATATCACCTGATGCATAGAAGTCATGCGGAAACTGCTAGGCTCTGTATTTTGGGGTAAGTGACGAGTTCCGTAGCTTTTTTGCCGACTTTGCTGTCGTCTTGGATGGTCGCTTCAACGTGCTTGTATTGTTTGGGAGGGGGGCGGGAGTGTTTGTGAAGTGATATACGAGTGGTCCTGTGCATTAGCGACTTCCACAGAATGTTTTCCCAGATAAATGTTTCTTTTTCTCCTGAAAACACAATTTCAGTCAAATTTCGGTCAGTTCCATTATACCCCTTATTTAACAATAGATTCCGTTTTTATTGGCTAATTACACGATTCCATCAGTAATTTTGTGATCGTGGAAATCATAGGGCCCTAGATATAGTAACAGTGATACCTTTGTGATGTTATGCAGTCTGTTACTTCAACTTATGAAGCTCATAACGTTCAATTTCTGTCAAGGCTGCTTTACAAAGATGTTGTTTTCTCTCTATAGTCAGCTTAAAAGCTTTAATTTGAGATTTTTTAATTAATCTACAGTATTGAACACACACTGTACACACTGTAGATGTCTGTTTAAAAAGAGTCGTGTGCAGTCTGCTGTCTGCACAGCTTCGACTCATCATAACTGTGAACTGCTGCAGCATGTTTGTTAGTCATGACTGTGTTTTGTCAGAGTGTATCAACAGTATGTCAGCATGTCTTACAATCAGTGTCACCCACACTAGTGTCTGTACGGTGATGGTTCCCAAAATAATCAGGTTTTTCTGATAGAATAGTCTGAATAAGTTAACAGTGTGAGTAATCATGTTGCAAGACCTCAAATTGCTTTTGACCTTTAATGTAATATTTCTGTGCCTTGCTACATATCCTGACATGACCCTCTTCACTAAATGGATTTAAGATTACTTTGTGGTGCAGGATGGAAGACGTTAGCTCTTCTACTCCCGTAAACTGATTAATATTTAAGATATTCATCATAAATCAAATCATGCATTTTGACGGCTCATTTCTCAGAAAATTTCACTGCCTGATTTGTTTCAATCAGTGAGGATTAACTTAACAATGACCCCTCCCCCCCTTCCCCTGCTCTAATAATTGTGATACGCACATTTGCCACCTTCTTTGACTCCAAGCGATAATGAAGTAGACACAGATAAATTTGCAATCTCGCAATCTGTCTCTTCGTATCAGCTTGAAAAGGGTAACTGAGCACTTCAAATACTGAAGTGCAGAAACTTTACTAACTCCTGTCATTCCTCCTGCTGTATGGCAGACCCCTCCCATGAGAGAGTCGACACAGGTAGTACCTCTCCCTCCAGGCTTGTTTTCTCTTTAGGAGGACGAACTTGCAGCCTCATTGGTTCGTAATTCGCATCATTTATCTCTTTTGTGGTGTGACATGATTTGCAGCAGATTTAACAGTCGTGCTATGCAATCTGCTCCCAGTGCTGCAGAGTGCCAGAGGTTTGGAGAATGTGTGTACGTGGTGTAGTCTTAACAAGGACAACTCGCCACTCCCACTTTCCCAACCCCCACCGTTCTGTACCTGGTTTTCCAGAGCCGGCCTCTGCCCAGCAAGGATTGATGAACTGGCTATGTATGCCATTAGAAGGAAAGCACTGATTAGAAATCCAAGATGTAGAGGGAGATGCATGAGAAAATGGCAAGGCTCATTGAGGAATGCTCAGTGATTGGCTAATGCAGTGGGTGGCCTCTGCGGATGTCAGTGTACCATGACTTATACAGGACATGCCATATTTTACATTACAGTGCATATTGCCCTTTAGCAACAATACTTGCTTTAGACATGTCTGTACAAATTAATAACATAAAATTGATTGTTATTCATGCTAGTAGTCATGATAGCAGTTCTACCATATTGTACATGTAGAGCAAAACAAGTAAGGAAAGTAAGGGCAGAGAACACATACAACAAGCATAAGTTAAAATAATATTTTCCTGAGTCTGCAGCTTGTTATGGTTCTACAGTATGTGACTGTATTTTGTGCTAAATGCTATCACAGCATGCTAACATGCTTACACTGTTGATGTTAAGATATAAGGATTACCATGTGCTGCATCTTAGCTAAATATGTTAGCTTGTCAACATTAGCACTAAATAGAAGGTAAGCTGCAGCTTAGGCTGATGGGAGAACCATTAGTTCTGCATGTAGTAAGTTATAAACCAAAAGTATAAGGAGACAAATTCAAATTTCATGGTTTGAAAACACAGGGATGGCCTTCATCCCCTGGGCATAATGGATATTCATCATGTCAATATCATGGCAATATGTGGCAAAATCAGTTGTCAAGGCACTCAGTGGAAAACCAAATATATGTCGCATGATCGTGTAAGAGTAAATGTCAGATGATGATCAAAATCAGTTTATCCTCTGCAGGGACATGAGTACCAAACCAAAATGTCATGACAAACCCTCTAATAGTCCAATAGGTATTTCAGTCTGGACCAAGGTGTTGACTGACTGACTGACTGACTGACCAGTGAACAACAGAACGTTATTGTTAGTGCTAGTGTAGCTACACACCTTAACAATAGAATATAATTATGGTTTGGGGTAAATTAAACAATCTCCCCATAAGGATACTTAGCTATTTAAATTATTTTCTTGTAACTTCTCATGATTTTTTTTAATATACATCTTCAATGGTAAAAAAACAACTTACTGTCCTGTGATTCCAGTGACATCAACATCCCGGTTTTAGATGTAGAAAATGAAAACTAGATGTTCAGGGTCTTACTCCAGGTAGTCTAGACATACTGGAAAGACCATTCACATATATTTGCAACTGAATGGTTTTTTTTTCGATCACATTCACCCTTGCTAATTTGAGTCTTAATGTCAACTGGACAGTAAATATTTGCTTCATGCTTGTGAATTCCATGGCTGAATCACAGTTTTTAGATGTAAATGAAAAAGTCTTGTCATATCCAAACTTCTCTATTCTCAGTGTCAGAGCACTAACAGTACATTGTATAAAAGAAGGAGGTCCTTAAGAACTACAAAGGTAAAAGGAAGGCAGGAAGGTTGCATTGGCAGATCATCAGTCCCTCTGCACTGAAGACATCTAATGATAAACACTGAGATTGTTGTTTGTGCAAGTCAAAGGCACCATGGAGAGGAATTAACCTCCAAAACACGCCAAAAATCCATTAAGGCAGCCAACCTGTCCAATTAACGACCTGGAAAACAACAAGGATGTTTTTCCACTTGGCAGAAAAAGAAGAGACACAGATCCATATCTACAGTCGATCAGAATCACTCTGAAAAATGTCATAAAAGCAGACAGATGGTTTGGTTGGAGCAAACTGGCTTTTTGTCTAAGTGAAACTCATATCCCTTTAAATCTCCATATTAATGAATAGCCTAATTAACAGGAGTACAGTGTGGGGCATGCTTTGTTCATTTTTGTAAATGATGTAGTCACAAAAGACATTCTGGCAAAGGAAGAACACCGCCTGGAGATCGCAGAAAGCACATTGTCTGCTTGCTTCTCTCTGCAACTATTGCTATTGCAACTATTGCTGCAAGATTAATTATTCTGTCACACTGAAACAAATAGAAAGGCTTGAATTATGATTACAAAGAACGCTAATAATAAAAAAATATGTTTTTTTAAAAGACTTTCTGTAAAGTGAGCCTGTTGTCACCTTATTATAACCCACATCCCAGTCTTGTAAATGAGGCGATTTATAAGCTGACGCACCCTTGTGTAAAAAGCCCTTTTTAGTCACAGCGTCAGAAGGGTTAAATGGGCCATTGCAGGCTGAGAATAACCTAAAAGATATTATTAAACTGAACAAATGCAGTGTTCATTAAAGGGTCCTTTAACCTTTAATTTCAAAAAAACAAAACAGTACAAAAGCCCTGTTTTCCACTTTTCTCACTTAGCTGTTGTTGTGTTTAGCCATGTAGACAGTTTGAGCCTTGTTTGGATTTGTCTCTCATACACTTTGGATGATCCTGTATAAAAATTAGATATATTTCTCTTAATAAAAATGCTGGAAGCTACTGGAATCTGTGCTTTTTGTAAGGAAACACATTGCATTTTCAAATGACATTTTCAAATGACATGTTTCCACATGGGGGCCATGGGGAAACACGTCATAGGAATACAGTTAGGGGTCTAAACTCATGGGGGAGTGTTGCGAGAAATGCTTAAGAGGATGATGCTTTTCTCACAACAACAGCAAAGCAGCTGTCAAAAAAAGAAGAGTACAAATTTGCCTCGTTCAAAGCAGGCGAGTCTGATCTGCGGAGTTAAATGCTGCACTTTGATCTAAAAGCTGTAAAATAGAGCAATCAGCAGCGTGCACAGTGAGGGGGAGGTAGCTATGTTGTACTGATGAGAGCTCTAAAATCCAGCACAAAATATTGAGAGATGTTATTAAAATCTGAGTAGGTTATTACTTTAGAAATATTGCAGCTTCTCTACCCAATTCTGTAGAGACTTTCCTTAATATATTGTTTAAAACCTGTTAAATCCAACCAGGAGTCTGGCACTTTAGTTATTATCCAGAACACTGCCCCTGCAAAATGTTTGATATTGTGGCAAGAGGAGGAGCTGATGACATCGTGACTCCTGCTTTCGTCATTGTTTTGCTCTCACTCTGCACACCAGATTTCTTTCTTTCTTTCTTTTTTGCGTTATTCTCTGGAGGAAGGCAAACACTTGACACTTTTAGCACATGCACACGTCTCCTGTCATCACACCGTGCACACCGTGTTAGAGGTGCGAGAGGAATCCACAAGCTGTGTTTTCCCTGCTCTATGACATATTTTTGAGATGCTATATTTGACAGATTTCTCCTGCCCTTCTCCCGATAAATGATGGGCTTGTGGGCAACTGACGCCCGCCTGAAGAGTCATCAATTTTGGAGGCCTCTAAATTGACAGACCCTTTGTTTGAGAATTGGCATGAAGACAAATGGGCACAGGCAGGCTGCGGTGAACGGTGCATCACGAACATCATTCTGCCCCAGATGATCAGCCATCATGTCCGTTACTATCAGGCATTTATCTGAGCTGCCCTGCTGCACGCAGTGAGTGTTTTTGGGCATTGCATTGTCTGCAGTTTGCTTCCTCCTGTTGGAGGGGAGTTGACGTTTTGCAGTTTGAGACTTCTTTCCTCTTCAGTGAGTTTGGCTTCAAAGTCTCGGTTGATCCCAGCTTACATGAAGACAGCCATACTGCTCGGTAATGATTACTATGTATCTGGACTGACTCTTATGTTGAGTGCAGAGGAGGTCATCTCCAGAGATAGACCGACATGGCACAGCTGATAGAGTCGTGATGGAGAGGATTCAGTGATAGTGAAGTCTGTGTGCATGTGTATGTGTGCCTGTGTGGATGCGTGTTTGGCACAATAAAGGGACCAAGCTGAATCTGTCTTATCTTAAAAGATTTTCAATTGCTTATTCGCCGAATACAGCTTTTCGTATTGATTCCTGTTTTATAAAACGCTTGAAAAGGTAAGACTTCTCATGGAAAACAAAACATATTCATTTGATTTAAAGATAGAAATTTTTTGTCGAAGGAAGATGCTCTACATCATAAACATTAGATTTATCTTCTTTGCTTTTCAGGATGATGGGGTTCATCCTGTAGTTTGAAAATTCTTATTTTTTCATGGTAAATATCTACAGAAAAAAGTAGTAAAGGAATTCTTTATCAGAAATCAAGTGATGATTAAACGCTGTACAGCTGAGCAACATCAAACATAAGAGTAGAGGATCGACATCTGACTCAGTCAAGATAAAATCAAACTTTGGAAGCTTCAAAAAACCTTATTTATCTCATGAGTAAGTTGATTGCATTTATATTTTATGTGAATTTAACAATTAAATGCGTGTCCACATTTTTTTTAAAGTAGTTAAAGCCCCAGTATGTGAAAATTGCTCCCATCTAGTGGCACACTAATAGAATGCAAACAACCGAGTAGTGCTCTCTGGCACCCCGTCCTCTGAGCGCGGCATTAAAACAACGGAAACC
>JAPZDX010000002.1:10396516-10407735 GCA_029783625.1 Naso annulatus | reverse complement strand
ACCACACTCACACATACACACACACACACACACACACACACACACACACACACACACAAACACACACACAGTGTCCCTACAGTTTGAGATTAATAGAAAAAAGTGAAGGTGCAGAGGAAGCTGTCTGGGGTTATTTTGGTCGTCTATAACTCAAGCAAATGTTAAAACCTGTAGTGCATTGTCAAAGTGTTGTCTGAGTGTCGTTAGATAACCATCCTTAAAAAGCACTTCACCGCATTTTGTCTGTCAGTGTTTGAATTTGATCCAAAAACTTCTGAAGTATAAATAAAGAATTATTTCTGTCTTATTCAAGGAAGGAAAATGCAGCTCACGGAAGGCAACTATTTTTGGAGGCCCTCAATCCTGCACGTTGTTTCCAGAGCAACACCTACCCCGATGCTGTCATACTTCACAGAGACTTTCCTTGACGTACACTCTTTGAAGTTCATGAACCAAATGGCTTCAGATGATTTTGTAGAGAAAGACCTTTAATAGGAGTCTGTTTGAAGACACTGACGGTTATAGGAATTTTGAATTTGAGCAGCTGTAACACCTCACATTACTCAGTCTCCATCGTCTTCCTCACACAGATGATTAGTTGCGCAAAGACCAGAACTGATGCGGAGTCGAGGTGACTGAATCACAAAACGACCCAAATGAAAGAATTGATTGGCTTCGGGATCATGATGTGTATGAAATGAGCGCAGTAAAGTCTCTGACACCGATCTATTAAAATTCCTCTCAAGTTTAGCCGTGATTCACTGATACATTTTGTTCTGACAGCTGTTTTCATGGGGAATGACACTCACGTGGAATGAGGGTAGCCAATTACAGCGGATAGATCTGATTGGCCCACATGAGTGTTGGGGAGACATGATATTCGTCAGAGGTAATAGGATTCGATTATAGAGGTAATGGAATTTGAATTATATTTTCTGTGTCCCTCTGTTAATAACAGTGATTGTATGAAGTGAGCTTTTGCATGACATGAATAGTAGTTCTAATAGCTTTACTGGGCTTTACATGTAGCAGTGTCATTGGTACATTGCTACACTAGCCTAACTCTGGGCTAACATATAAGTGCCCTTCCATATGTGTTGCATCAGACTTGAAAGTGCGTGCTGTTCCTCTCTGGATGAATATAATATTTCCGTTTTGAAAGCTTGTGTGGGTCGATACCTCACCAGCTTAGCCAGGTCACTGTTCTGCATCCTTGTGATTACATGTCTCAGCAGACGAGCTCTTTTGGCTTTCCTTGGGAAAGTGTCTGTCTGGTCAGGTACGTCACCCTTGCATGTTGCCTTTAAAGCAACATTATGTAACTTTGACTGCGACCCATAGCTTTGAAAAATGAAACTGAATGATGCACGTTAATATGTCGCACAAAACAACAATTTGAGTAAAATCGGGTCATATTTTATGGAGAAAATGTCCTCTGGTTTTCCCTCTGATGTCGTACGACTGCTCTGTCTGTCTGCAGCCTTTTATTTCAGTGGCACCAACAAAAACCCACTGCTGCAGCTGCAGCTTCTGTCTGCAGGCAGCCTACATGTTGCTTTTAGAAACCTTCGTGAATTACGGAGTTGAGGCAGAGCAGACGTACGACATCAGAGGGAAAACCAGAGGACATTTTCTCTTTAAAATATGTCTCGGTTTTACTAAAATTGTTGTTTTGTGCAACATATTAACGTGCATTTTTAAGTTTCGTTTTTTGAAGTCACAAGTCCCAGTCAAAGTTACGTAGTGTTGCTTTAAGTTTAAAAGGGTGAATATTTGAAATTTGGTGGATAAAATCTTTCCTCCTTTCTCTTTTCATTTATTCACAGGGCAGGGTTTAGAGGTTCGCCGGCTGAAATGAGTTAGAGCCAAAGCACGACTAATGTAATGTCAGCAGGTTTGTTTTTGGTTTTTTTTTTTGCCTGATGAAACTATAGTTCCTCAACAAAACGCTATCAAAGTCATATTGCAGAAACCAATGCAAGGTCATTTAGGAAAAGGTTTTTGGGCCAGGACTAGCCTATATGTGGAAAGGAAGCCTCTATCTGTTTGTTAGTGTCCATGCTTCATGCAGTTCTGCCGTCAGCAGACCTGTCTGTCCTTATCAGCCAGAAACAGGAAGTAACGTTAGGTCCTGCTGTCCCTTGTCTACTCGGGATGATAATGTGATGCAATTTCAAGCGAGAAAGTGTTTGTCTCTTTCCACGATGCTCCTTCCATGATGAATGGTGGGACAGAATCTCAATCACAACAAAATACAACAACATCTATGTGACTATTGAACAGCTTTTGGAGACATTTTTGGATTTCGTTTGTCTCGCTTAGCCAGACTTCTCTCCACAAACACTCCACAGTAGGCGAAACGCCCACCTGATAACTGTTCTTGCATATTAAATTTAAAAAGGAAATAACCAGTGAGAAAGGGTCAGGGAAAATCTAATACCCTCCCTGTCAGAATTGGCCGAAGTGGAGGCGATGCCACACCAAGAGAATCAAGTCCTATCAGTGGAGTGGGCAGAGTCTCTGGTCTGGGCCCAGGCTAGTAGTTAGGCCCGGTGTGCTTTGAGTTTTGTGCTAAATGCTAACATCACCATGCTCAATGATTGTGGTAATATGCTGATGTTTAGGATCTTTAGTGTTGACTTAGTTCACCATCCTAGTTTAGTATTCTTGCATGCTATCATCTGCAAACAAGCACTTAACACAAAGTACAGTACACATGGGGCCCTTGACAGCAGCACTAGTCGACAACTGAAGTCGGTCCTCGACCGCCGTGCGCTGGCTACCCATGCTCATAGAATTAGGATAGGTCAAATGCAGAGGACTTATCTCACTATGTGTAATTGCATGAATTACAATAAAGAGTTCTTCTACAGCCAAGGCTGATGAAAATGTCACTTGTTTTCTTTATTTTAGTCATAAACCAAAGTACAGAACAATAAAAAAAAAATTTCTGACAAAATCACTTCATGAAAATATTAGGGAGTCACCAAAGTTATTTTGATTCATCCTCTGTCAGTGTTTATCCACTGGGGACCATGAATGTCTTTACTAAATTACATGGAAATCCTTATATTTCAATCTAGTCCAAAGCACTTGACAGGCAGAATAATCAGGGCTAAATCATGTCAGCGCTATGATATGTGCTACTAATAATATATTGTTGATATTGTTATTTTTGATTAGATACTTGTATTGATTAGACAGGTTTACTCATTAGGAAGCTCCATGTGGCATTTTGTTTCCCATCTTTTCTGCTTCTTCTTGAGCTCCATATGTATGCACTCCTGTAAATTGGCTGCCTCCCTTGTCAGACCTTGACATTGTTTCATTGCATAAACATTAGTAATACAAGCAAATCTGCACAAAATCTGTTTTGTAAAAGCAGTCTCTCTTTATTCCTTTTAACCTGACACACTGTAAAATGCTAGTTGATAATTAAAACGAGAATATTAATTATATTATTATTCAATAATTAGATTAATCAAGCTACCTGCAGGCCCTTCAAAATTGTGAAGTAACATTGCACGGTGCAAGTGTGACATCTGCAGCCTTCCCAAAGCCAGACTGCGCTTGTCTTTGATCTGACCGGCTTCATTATGCGTAGGAAGGCTGACCTATCGTGAAAGCTGTGTGCTGTGTTCTAGCCTCCCAAATTGTGAACCCAGGGATGCACTCAGACAGCTGGTTGAAGAAAAAATCCCGAACTCGGGCATCGTCTTTGGGGGAAATACCACCATATCTTTTCCTGGTTTACAAACACTTTGCTGTGCGTTATTAGACCGAATTAGGCTTCTGTTTTGCTCCTCCCTAATGACAGTTTTCCATGGAAGCTTTGTGCTTTTTATCAGAGCCTCCCATGTCCCCTCCTCACTAATCCCATCCTCTCATTAACCTCTTGCATTACTCTTGCCTTTTTCACACTTTTTATATTCAAGGTTTATAATGAAAACATCTTCGCAGTGTGTGTGATAAGTCTTAAATTATTGCAACTGATACTTTTAATTTTCTCATGCTCATGCTCAACAAATGGTGATAGTGTGCTCTGAAGTAAAAAACGCTCTCTCTTTATGGCTTTCTTGCCATTTTCCAATTAATAGGAAGTCATTTATTAAGAAGCTGAAGCTCTCCAGGTTTTAAACACTATTACAGGAGCCTTGGGCTAAGACACTTCCTCGACTTACTCGGGAGAAAATTAATGCATTATACAGTTGAGTTTACACTTTTAGCACACAGCTTCTCTTGAGGCTGAAAAATTGGGATATTCTAAAATAAACAATTTACTCGAGGAAAGGAACAACCTCAAAACTTGGCAGTTTCTAGCCTATATTTTTGCAAGACTAGGAGAAGGAAGCCCTCACATAAAACTCTGCATTATTACATCATCACAACCCATTCTTTCTCAAAAAATGGCTTTAACGTAGAATTTAAAAAGACCCTGTAATTTGGAGGAAAATGTCCCATGTTATCTATAAAAATTTCAGCTGACATAAAGGGAATTATAAACCCATGACCTTGTGCTTGCCTTTTATTCTAAGGCTACAGAATGGCTCTGGCTTTATCTAAAAAAAATAATTTGTTCCTCACAACTGTACCACCTCATCTGAATATCAGCTTTTGTAAGTGTGTGTCATACGGACAGAGGGCAGTGCAAGAGTCCAGCAGTGGTCACCTTCAAATGACGAGGCTCATCTGTCTCCAGCTCGCCTGAATATTGTATCAGCATTACTCTACAGTGCGTGTCGCTCCCCGCTCTCTCCCTACCCTTCCTTGGTGTCTGTCACCTTCTAACCTCTGCCTTTTATTCTGTTACTCTTTCCTTCCTCCTGTCTCATCTTCAGATTGTTGTCACCTTCCCAGCACCCTCTACTTCCATCTCATCTCCCTCACCCTCTCTTATTCTCTATCTCGTTGTGTCTGCTGTCTTGTGTGCTGCTGCGGGGCTCTCTGGCTGATGTAATTTATGCTATCTCCTTTGCTAGTGTGAGAAGAGAGCATCCCGAAGCCAACACTCTTCATGCAGAGTGCTCCTGTGGGAGGCTGTGAGCCAGCACTGCCTGCACTACCCTCTTTTAGCATCTCCATCTGCACAATGCAATGGACATGTATGTGACAAAGAGGCTCGATCTGCATGGTGGTACAGGATAACTGAAAAACACCACAGAGTAGCTGTCTGCTGCAAAGAAAATAAGCTGTGATGTCACCACAGGCATCTGTTCTGCGGTCGTACATTACACTGTCAGTGTCACTTAAAGTGAGGATTTCCAGTGCTGTGTACAGATGGGAAAGTGTTTTTGCTTACGCCACATGAGTCCAATCCCATCAGGAGTCCAGAGGTGAATTGGGCTCCTTGCAGGAATAAACACTCTACACTGGTTCCTGGAACAGGAAAATATTTGATGCTGACTTAAAATGTTTATGTGTGGTTGCAGGACTGCCATCCATTTCAATGACAACAGAGAAGGTTTTGGCTGGGGAAATGAGGAGCGCGACGGAGGGTGACGCCAGGAGAGCCAATCAGGTGGGAGCGCTGTGGAACTCGCAGCAGCTGTAGATCATTTTACTCAGCCTTTCAATCACTCGCGGGCCTTCCAGCGTTCTGTTTGATATGCAAGGCAGCTAGCCTCCTCTGTCTGTGCCAGTCACTTAACATCTTAACATCTTAGAGCAGCAGCTCAGGCTGCATCATGCATTTGATGACTGCTGCGAAGGATCACAGATTTCGGTTTTAGATCACTCTGCAATTGAAGTACGTAATTCCGCTCCAGACTTAGAATTTAAATAACACTAAAGACAATTTGATTTGATTTGAAGCTGAGTCACTCAGACGGAGGATTTTCTTTTTCCCAGGTTCCAGAGGACCACGGGGAAGATGATAGTTCAGAGAAGACCCCCAGCAAAGCCTCCAAATCCCCCCAGAAAACCACAAAGCGGCCCAAGACCGTTCCTGTCAAAGTCACTCTACTGGACGGCACAGACTATGAGGCTGCAGTTGAGGTATGCTAATCACTGTTCACATCAAGGACAGAGAAAACAGCTCATCAATCCATGTTAAAGAATAAACAATGATTAAATTATTACAACATAGGTCTATTTTTTATTATTTTTATAATTTGGTCATCATTTTTTATGCAATACAAGTTAGTTTTAGAGCAAAAAACAGACTTAAAAAAACAAAGTTAAACAATAGAAATACACAACCTCATTTCCTAGTATAACTTTGACTTAAAATATTTGCTGTAGGTGTTGCTCAAACTGTTTTCTTGTGCCATGAAGGATAATTGTTGACACTTTGAACCTTCTGTTCATCCTGTGTGGAAAAAGAAGCAGACTTAGTAAATGTATCATTATGTACATACTGAAAGTGATGCAGCTCAATCCTCCACTTAATTTAAGAGATGCAAAACAGTGGCAGATGCGTCTAATCCACGTGGAGATGAAGAGACTGGAACGTTCCTCAAACTAATATATGAAACCAACCGCAATGCCATTTTTTCCCACCACATTTCCCTCATTTTTTGCTCATTGAAAACTTGACTGGCACTTTTGATGTGATTTTTTTGCACCCTTTTCGTCTGCAAAGTCTTCATGTTATTAGAATTAGAACACCAACTGTTTATCTTAATGTGTCCAACTCCTAATGTTCTTATGAAAGTAGTGGATGAAAACATGCATTAAGTCATTCTGCCAGCTTTCTAGAGATTTGGTTTTAATTTGTCCTACATGTGGGAGGAAACAATCCTTTTACTTTTGCCTCTAGAAAAAGTGGTTTAGTTTGATCTGGCTAATAATAACTGTTCATTTGTGCAAAGCCATCCCTGATGCAGGATCAGAAGAAGTAACTTTATTAATCCCCTGCGGGAAATTGATCATACACTATGTACTATATACCTGCATGGCTGTCTGAACATTTCAGACAACGGTTTGGCTTTTTTTCCACGCTAAAATGCACACATGCTTAAAATGCATATCTCGCAGTGCAGGTTGAGAAGGAAAACCTCATTTTAAGAAGCTGGTGTACATCTCCCCTGGTTGAACAGAGCTCTTGACTCAGCACACAAAACCACGATACACCTCAGTGGGATTTAGTGTCCCTGGGTAATACAAGCTACTGAGTCAGGGTATGCAGCTCTGCTGTTGTTCTCGCTGAGAGGGGGAGTGATGGGTGGAGGGAGGTAAGACAAGCTCTACTTTGTGGGGGATGGAAAGCTGAGCAGTTCCGGCCATCCATGGATTGTGATGCTGTAGCCTTTTGTGTTTGCAAACAGACAAATTCCTGCCACTCCTGGTTGATTTGAATGTAACAGCAGCCCACACACTCGTCATGACCAAACACTGCAGAAAACTAATCTGCTCCTGCACTGAATCATCTTCTGAGTCTGAGCAAGTGGTGTCGACGGGGCCGTTCCACAGCAGAGGGAGATCCTGGGCAGGACTTATGCAGCTGCCATGAATCACATTAAAGCCAGCGCTGGAAACCCATTCACTGCTGCTGCTGATTATGAAGTGTGATGTGTGACGGGAATGATCTTGTTGGCTGCTCGACCTCAATCGTGTCAACTATATTCCTTTGATTGCCTGCTGCCTCTCACGTGACCTGACATATTTTACATCCAAGAACATGTGAGTGGAGGAATATGCCTTAAGAGAATAATCTTAAACACGCACACATACACACACACACACAGACACACAGAGCTGTTCATGTCACCTGCACAGCGACACTAGAGGTATTGGGATTTGACAAGAAATCCATACAGTGGACAGATGGCTGCTCTTAAGTTTGACCGGGGAGAAAATAGAATGGCTGAAGGAAAGCAGAGGAGGAAAAGATGAGGAGTGGGGGAGGAGGAAGAGGGAGAGATGAAGAGGAGGCCAGTCTTGCTTGTGTACAGTAGTATGTATGAGAGTGTGTATATCACTGTGTCTGCATTGGGTAAAAGACAAGCGGGGACACAATGATAAATGCGATGAAATCATTACTTTAATTACAGTCATGATGTCCAGTGAGCGAGCAAGCAGCCTTGATGATGAAAGCACAGGGAAGCAGCATGAGCGTCTTATTGATGTTTGCCTCATGACATTATAGATATTGATTGTGCTCAGTGCATTTACATTGTGCAGTCCTTAGCCTAAAGCCACACCGTCAAAGAAAGAACTTCACCTCCTGCAGGCCATACTTCACTGCTTTTGAGCTTAAACATGAGCGATTACTTCTCCAGGAAAGCTTTACAAATGAAACATGTGGCTTTTTAAATGAATTCCTGATGAGATCATTAAAGGGTAACTACACCCCAAAACCACTTTATGGAACAAATTTATATGCCTGTAAGTAGTAGAGCACAACCGATATAGTATTTTTGGAGTTGATGCTGACACACACACACACACACACACACACACAAATATCTTACATTTTAACAAACTTTATTTCAAACATCAGTGCACTGAACAGTAAGCATTTCACTTATATGTTATTAAGCAATGGACCATGTACCAACTATGTAATTACACCAGTTTAAATCAATAGTCCAAGCATTTTTTTTCTGGACTAAGAATAAAATAAAATAAAATAAAACAAAGTAATATCGGCATATGACAGAGAAGAGGGCTGTTTGCGGTCTACTTTTCTTTAATTCATAACATTCTATGCCACAGATTTTTCAGATCTCAGCCATTTGATAGGTGTCTGATATGCACAGTGACGTATTTATGCATGCATTTATCCTCAGTCATTCCTGTATGCTGTCACAATGTGTCTCTTCTTCACATCAGTAGCCTGAATAGTGAAAACTGTCCGGCCCAAACCAAATCTTTTATAATTCTGCTTTTCAAAGCATGATGCAGCAGTAACAACAATCTTGCAGTAAAAAGTGGGAAAGTGAAAATGTCTATGCGTGCACAGAATGAAGCATTACAATCCAGATTGCTTAACATTCTCACATTCAAAAAAACACTACTTCCATAAATGTGCGATTTATGTGATCACGTGGTTAATGACTTAAAACCAAATGAAAGATTCCTCTGAAAAGCTTAAAGGATGAAAATCAGTTTATCTGCAGTATATTCTGCATAATTTCTTCACATTTAACCAGCACAAGTTTTCCTGCAGTTTCACTCTCTGCTTCAGCAGAGGTTGGAGTGCACAGTCAGCTGCAGATCTGAGCCTCTGAAGTTCAAATAAATGCAGTCTTTTGCTGAAGGGAAATACAGAACGAACACTCACCAACACTGGTGCACAACCTGGTCGAAGAGCAGCTCACTGCTCAACATCCTAAGAACCTGAGCTAGTCTGTATTGGGCCGGCAGCAACAGGGATTTTCCAGTCCAATATCATCTGATAATAAATTATTTGGGAATTTGAAAATATATTGCTTTTTTCCAAAAAGGTCATGAGCCAAACTTGTAGAAAGGCTCATTAAAGTTTTTATTAAAATGCTCTGGAACCAGAGCATATTTCATCTATTGAACTTCAAGTATTAAAATTTTTATATTCATTACATTCATATGGCCGTCCAAGGTGGTTGCCTTGGATGTGGTGCTATTTTATGTGTCCAGCGTGAAATACAGCAGTCTCTTTGTTTCCCTCAGCTGAAATATGCTTGAAAAAGTGTCTTGACTGTGAAACCAAGAAAAAAGATTCCTGAGCCAATGTTTAGTTTTAATCAAGGTTAATATTTTGTTATAGGGGCGTTCCATGAAGTTACACATAAAGCTCAATTCACTCATCGAGGGTAGAACTACAAAGGCTGAAAAAATAACCCTGGTTATATCACAGGCAGGACAAAGAGATTTGAAAGATTACATTAGCCTCTTTTCTACGAGGTTATTGAGGCAATTGTTCACTCCAGGTTGTGACAAAGTTTTATAGTTATACACTTTATTAATGTTCATAAAGCATTCATAAGCCATTGATCTTACACAGAAATGGGTTCTCCTGGCAGCCTGCACGTGGTGGAATGTGGTTGCTGTGCAACATAGTAGCTAATGTCTGGTGCACAATGTGAAATTTTTAAATCTTGATTGATTTAAAAAACTTGCAAAACCACAGATATACAAATAGATTTGACCCATTTCTAATATTTCCATCCTTAGAACAAACACTCAATAAGATCAGATTTCAGAGAGGTGCTCGCAGAGCTTGCATGATCAAACAGGACTTCAGAAAAAAACAACATTGATGTGACTTGTCATTGTCAGTCTATTGAACTTCAACCTCTGAACCCATCGGCTGCATTCGCCGTCCGACTTCCAGTAGACAGCGATACAGCCTCTGTGGGCAAGCGCCATTTTTCTTGGGCTTCCGTTGGAGGTGGCGAATTTCCGTTTCCAACTTCCTTCTCCGTGTGCTGCTCGCTGTTTACAGTCCGAGTTGAGAGACCACATCTTCCAGCGGATCTTTTCACAAGTAGCTGGTTTACACGCTGTTAACAGTTAGCAGTCCGCTGTTAGTTACACAAAAGACTACAACCAGAAACAAGGGCTTTTCTTGTACCAAGATCGCCCTACCTTGCCTACAGACTCTACATTCACTGAATGTAGAGTCTGTTTATAGAGACTAATTGAACTTGTACTCTGTTTTGGACCAAAAAAAACCAAAAAACAAAAAAAAGATAAACTGTGGACAAAGTCAGTATTTAGATGGACAAAATAACTGCATCCACTCTGTGACACCTCCTGCTCAGCTCGCTCATTGAGTTGAGCTCAATATCCATTGCTGTTCCTTTCAAGTCATCTTTGTGAGAGAGCAAGAGCTCCAAAATGCACCACTCCAAAAAACAGAAAATTAATGTCGAACTGTCAAACCAAAATCTGTCTTGGGCAAATTTCTTAATTTTGTGAAAGTGTAATAAAGTCTACCTAAACTGCAAAGTTGTTTGCCGGTAAATTGAATGGTACCATTCCTTCAGGTTTAAGTTGAGGAGGCCATTATATAGTTTTGTGGAAGGTGTCCATTGTCCTGGCGAGAAACTAGAAACAATTGAACATTAAATGTAAGAACAGAGCTGCTATATTGCATGATAGAAACAGCGCTTACATATCTTAGCAGTTTTTCTTGAATAATTTGACTCCATGGTGGCTTCCCTCCAATTTTATTAGTTAAAATAACTAAGTTCAATAGATTTACTTTCTCCATGGCCAGTCATTAACACCCCCCCACCCCACACATGCTGTCTCCCCTCAGCTTGCTTGCAGGGGTGAGGCGATCAGCAAAATGGATT
>JAPZDX010000002.1:10302748-10313239 GCA_029783625.1 Naso annulatus | reverse complement strand
TTTACAGCAGCTGCACAGGCAATGATTCTGAATGGTCTGATGATGTTTAAACTCTGCACGGTGATCATCATCTAAATGCAGATAAGAATAATACACTATCTACAGTGGGCCGTCTGTGGTTTCACATTTGCTGCAGAAACATTTGGTCCAGTGTTAGATAACCAACCATTCTTTGTGTACAGTATGTGTGTGAGTCCATAGATAGCAAATAGGTCTTTGTTTGTCTGAGTCTCTGTATCTCTGTTATCTCCAAAGCCTGTCATTACAAAGACTTCAAGAGTCTGCACTCCGCTTTATGATTTTCCAACAACTTGAAAAATACTAGAGTATTATCATTATAAAGTTTATTTTTATAGTACTTGTAAAAATTACCATTTACAAAGTCCTTCACATTATAGTTTAGGAGATAAAATGAAACACATAATACACATAAATGTACACTATAGCATATATTGTCTGTCCATATGCATATACATACATATGCACAAAGGGATAAAAGTACACACAACCTCACAAACATGCGCATATTTGAAAGAATAAAAATGAACATAAGAAAGTGTACAGATAAAAGAGAGTTCAAGAAGAACCTATAATAAGGTACTGATTTTGCAAGTTTGAGGATTCTTAGGAATTTTCTTACGTATATTTATACCACATTAAAGAATATATAAATATCAAAATTTAAATTTCAAAATGGCCTGAATAGTATTTATTGTAAATAATATGCTTTTTTTTTTCATAAACGTGTTAAGACATCTTGTTTCAGGTGAGGGTCAATATGCCTTTTCAAACTTCACTGTATTTCTGTGTATCATCATTTTTAGTACAGTGATATTTTATATGCAGCGATGCTTCACATGCAGCTTACGATGACCTTAAAAAAAATTACTGAAATTTGAAATTTCAGAGTAGGTATGAATGAAATATGTGTTGGGTTGCAAAATAATGTCACACCACATCTTTTATATTTATTTAAAATGATGTAAAATGCATATGAGACTTTTAATTTGCTGTCACTTTAGCAGCTGCACGGGAGAAGAAGGTTCTCTCCTAATCAATATTCCTTCTGAGTATGGAGGGGCTTAAATGAGCTAGACACACTAAAAGCCAACAACGCCTGACAACCCAAGCTGTTCTGTACCCTGTGGATCATCTTATCAAGCCTATCACGGCTCTGTACCTCCATGTGCTTCTTCATGGCAGAGTTCAGGCTATTTTGAGTGCTTTCAGGTCCATGAAATTGGATGTGAATTTGCATTTTTGTGCTCGCTACATCAATGTGACCCATTGTAATGAATGAGAGGCAACTGCAGAGAAGAAAAATTGAAACCATTCTGTTGGAGTGTGAGCTTTGAGGGCAATTTGTGATGTGGTTACATTTGTCAGCTAACCATTGGACTAAAGGGCTAAACAGTTTAAAACTCTTTCCAAGAGTTTCTTTGTTTGAGACTCTAGTTATGGTATCTTTTGTCTCCACTTCAGGGTTATTTTTGTATTTCCAATGTGAGCTGAACAGACATACAGGTTAGGAGAGAACTTATTCTCAAAAAATGATTGATCCCTCATGCTTTTATCAGCCAAATTAAGGAACACTGTTAACAGAAATGTTTCATAAGAGATTTGACAGAACTGGACACTATCATCTAATATCTAATAAAAGTCACATGGAGTCTCTTTTTTACTAGATCCGAAATTGGTTTAATCCCATGTAAGCCTGACAGAAACTCCATCACTGGTTTTAATGCATATTGTGATTAACTAAAGTGTTCAAGGTACATTTTACTAGCTTCTGACAAGATGAAATTCAGGTATTATCAAAATCAATATGTATTCAAAGACCAAAGTAATAAGGACTCATTCATTCTTGTAGAAGCAAAAATGTTGGACATAAATATGATGGAAATCCATTAATGACTTGTTTTACTCTGGACCAAAGTGTTGGATTGGCTTGCCAACAAATACTGCCATCCTGAGTATAATGAATAAAAATAAATTACATAAAAAATAGACTAAAAGGACATAAACATGTTATTGGAGGTTTAAAAAGAGCCGTCCCCCTTCTCTCAGGAAATCAAACTCCGGTCTCTTTCAGTGCTGCAAAGTTGAAACAGCCAAGGCTGTCGGTGAGTTTGCCAGCAACTCAGTCACCTCCCACCCATCTGTAGTCACACAGCAAATGGGAAGAGCCTTGGAAACAATTTTAATGGGATGACTTTCACACATTTTTCATCTTTACCCACTGATGTCATCCTTCTACAAATCCTTTACACCAACTCATTTACCTTTCCTGGATTACTTTAAAAAGAGGTGTAATTTTAATCCATCAACAAAACAAGGAGTCGTAAGAATTCAATAAAGGGGATGCTGTGCGAAAAAGGTATTTGTGCATTTCACAGAGGAGATTTTGCCCCTCTCCTCTGAGGGTTGTGTCACCTACACACTTCACTGAATTAAAATATTCTTGGTCATAGTTTGTTTTGTTTTTTTTGTTTCATCTTACAGATGGTTTCATGTGTAATTGCCATTTACTGAAAAGCACCTTCTGCAACTTGCTATATACATTTAATTATGATTTATCAAAATTACTATTACGTGTTGGTCAAAGAAAACAGCAGGAAGATGTATGATGCGATAAAACGATATGTTTAACCATCAATCTTTTTTTATGGGGCTACAACAGAAACCAGATAGCCACAGATCCTAAACAATTCTTACATAAATATAAACAAACTGGAATATTTTCATCTTTGATTAAAGGTCCCACACAGCAATTTACAATCAATCACCTACTTCAGTTCTGATGCTGCAGCCTTTCTCTCAGCAAAAGCTTTCTGCATATAGTAATGCACTAATGGGCTATTTAACTTATTGTGAGGAGTCTGACTGTGTATCCCCATGTGTAACAAACAGAATGTACGCGCCTTATGACCACACCAGTGTACACGTATCCAAATAGTGCACCCTGTAAATAACAGGCCAACATCGTGCCAGACTTAAGACTTGTTTTCTGCCGATCAATAGCCCAAACGTTTTCTGATGCTACGAGACAGCAGTGTGCCAAAGATGCGCTTGATCACACCTCCTTTTGAGATCAACACCCCCATTGGCGCACAAATGGGCGCTGGGTGTGAAAATGACAACAGTGTCTGCTGGAAAATAGCAATGACACTTTCGCTGCACTGTACCCCACCTTTGCACCAGGTGAACAACAGGAACCTAGCTGTGTAACTACTCACTAATTACATCTGTGTAAACCTAGCTATTGCCTTGGCTTCATAAGCAATTATCAATCAAAAAGGTACAAGTAAGGTGAAAGTACCTTAAAAGTTACACATAACAAGACATATGTCATATGCTGTTACCAGAAAGGTAAAAAAAATAAATAAATAGATGTAAGGGGAAAAAAAAAAACAACAACTCGTAGATGATGAAAAACCATAACCCCTGTCATATTTGTCTACTTCTCATCATCTCTTACCTGTTCTCAGAGAGGCATCATGCGGTAAATCCCTAGCAATGAGTGACACATGATGTTTGACGAGTGCTCAACATCAAATGAGTCTAATTCATACAGAGGGCTACTGCTCATGTCTCCTGACAATTACAACACTGCTGTTAAGTGCTGCATTCAGAAAATGTCGGCTGCTTTCCTCATTAAAATATGTTTTGAAACTCAGATAGAGCACTTAGCGACACAGTACTGACAATAAATGTTATTGTCCCTTCCTCAGATGCTCTCAACCTCAAAACACTTATTTTTCACCTGAGGCAAAAGGAAAAGCTGTTGATGGAAATGATGCAAGAAAAAAAAATCAAGAGATAGGAATCTTGCAGAGTAATTACTCAGATAAGGCGGCTAGGTTAGACTGGAACCAGTAAGAAAAAAATGCAAATTCTGTGCAATTACAGGACTGAATTTGATAGCAGAATTCATGAGCACCAAGATACAAGAGAGACGCATCCTGCATTGCTTTCATAAATACAGCTATTTCACCCTTCATTAAACACTGTGCTGCCCTTGTGGCTCTATAAGCAGCACAGCGTCTAAAATGTAGGACGTTCCTTCCTTGGGACAGGCATCCAATTCACTTTGCCTGTGTTGCTTGCCTGCAATTTGTTGTAAAATGTTGCATCTTGCATCAGAGAAAATCCTTTCACTTACAGCGAAAAGATCCCGCTGAGATTAGGAAACTCAATCTGGCTTGATCACCGACTAGATTATTCCTTCCAGCACTTCCAGCAGGCGAGCAGAACCTTTTAAACATTTGAGTCTGTCCTGTCAACAGGATCAGGAACTTTTAGAGGTTTAAGCCTTAACCAGATGCTAACAGAAACTGTTATGTCATCTGTCCTTCAGTGGATTAAAAATGTGGGTTATCATTACTATTATGCATTGTGTGCACTGCACATTAATGTGATACAAATTTGATGTTATGGGACATCATTAGTAAATGCAAATCTAAGCGACTGATCTTGTTCACCATCACCAGCAGGGACTTACACGAATGAATCGGCAGATATAGAATCATTGTTAAAGATACAGATTCTACATTTGCTTTCCGCAGGTGTGCCCAAAAACAGGTTGCCAGATTTCATAAGTTTACATGCTAGACGTTATTGTAGATGCCTGTTTTGTCTTTATTAACGGCCTCGTTCTTTGTCTTACAGAGTTAATACATGACTGAGAGTGGTGTGAGCCCCTTGATGGTTGAAAGATCATATTGAGCCACTCTGAGTCACAGTCTGTTACAAATGACACAATACTGACTCTCATAACAGGCTGTTCCTCCATGAGTTATTACTTTGACCTGTTCAATCACACGGCACACTTAATTAAGTTAAACCAAGAGCAATAAATAAGATGTATGACACATCAGCACTGATGCTTGTCCTCATCTGCTGACAAAAGCAGCAGGTCCCAGGTCAGGCCCAGGCAGCAGGTGAGACGGATCACAATGACATACAGTTCAGGTCGGGCCTCGGAAATTGATAGGAAACATGAATATGATCAACAGCCTGCTGGCAACTCAGGGCAGCGATTTGTACGATATGCTGAAGATTTAATGCTGCTTTTTGACAAAGAAGCACCAAACTGTGGCTGAATGGATACCTCTGGCGCTCTCCTTGCCAAGGATCATCTTGCACCTGCTATGGCATAGAAACAGACATCAGAATTCAATCTAGCTGCACCATCTGTTCACAGATATCAGGGCTGTCATTTGATATGGGTGCCCATCAAGAACTGAGGCCTCAAGTTCACCTTGCCATCAGAGATGCCATTGGCTCTGGTCTTATAAACTGTGATGGATGAGGGCTGTAAAGCATCAACTAAACGGGGTCTGTCAAGGCCCACCACACAATCATCACAGGGCTGTGAGAAGTTAAGAACCACCCGGCAAAGTAAACAGCAGCACTGGAGCTTAAACCAGGGTTAAAGGAGAAAACAGGCCATGACAGAAACATTCATTTGTGTTTACAACTTTAACAGTTTTAGACTACTGCAAGAATCTCTCATCATTGGATTTTTTATTTCTTTTCTTTTTTTTTTAAGAAAGGTTCAAGTCTGACAAACACTTTCCAAAAATCTTGCTGGCTCATTATTATTTGAGTGAAACATACTGTTATGTATGATGTTTAATGACAATTTCACTTTCTAAGGCAAACCAAGACTGAACTGTACTCAGAAGAACAACAGTTAAACAGAGCTGAACTGACAACTGGTTAAACAGCAAATCTGAGAAGAACATGAATTTTTCGGAAGCATAATTTTTTTTGTCTTATTTGACTCTTATGGTAATGACATGCCATTCTGAATTAAAACCTTGTGTGGTTGAATATAAGGTGGACTTACATGCGATGTGCAGACTGGCCTCCCTGCTGACGATGGTGCCAAAGGAGTTGGATGCCAGGCACTGATAGATGCCAACGTCTCCCTCCTTATTCAGATTGCTGATGTGCAAGTTTCCTCCCATTAGAGAGTAACGTGACCCTGGTCGGGGCAGGATGAAGGAGTCATTGAGCTTCCACCTGTGAATGTGAGCACATGATACAAGACAATTAAAATGACTTAATAAGGGAAGTTTAAAAGCCCTGTATTTTGTTATAGCTATTAGCCCATTGTCTTATAATCACTTCTGATTAACCGTTTAGACAGATTAATGCTGATGTATAAACACTAAGTCCAATTAATGTAAAAAAGGAACTACAGAGAAAACTGTAACCAAACGGCTCTTTTTCTGGATAAAGCCGACATTAACACAGTCTGATGTATGTTGCAGCAAAACCAAATTGAAAAGGCTCCAACTGAAATGAGAAGCAATCAGCCACAGTTTTTTGATTTCAAAAGACTGTTCATTTCTATTCAGGCATATCTCACAAAAACAACTCTTACTCACAAATAAAATGCTCTACATTCCTTTGACATTTCCTTTTTCTTTTCAGACTGTTTGTCCATCACAGCACATCAGCACAGCCACATGAGGGAGGCCCTTTCACCAGGAACCAAAATCCTCCCCTTTAATCATAGTTATTATCAGACTGGAGGGCCAAGCATCAGGGCTCTAAAACAAACCAGCCACATGCAAAGCACAGGATAATGGCGCTTTTGATTAAACCTCTTGTTTTGAATAATATGTGAGTCCTGCAAGTGTTTGTCGTAGGAAGAGAGACCAGAGAGAAAAATCAATTTTTAACTTTTAACTTAATGTTGTTTGCATAATTAAGGCTTACAGTCGAAGAAAACCTGCTGAGTTAATGATACCACCTCAACCAAATTCAGCATGTAAAAAATAATGTTCTTTTCTGATTTATCTGTTGATTACTGAATCGACTGATTAATTATTCATTTAAACTATAAAAGCAAAAAAATTGTGAAAAATGCATATTGTAGTTTTCCAAACAGACAACTTCGGCATTCTTGTCCAATCAGCAGTCAAAAACCCAAAGAATCTTCATTTAGTTTCAAAAATGACAAACAGAGGAAGCAAATCATTACATTTAAGAAGCTGGAACCAGCAGATGTTTGGCCTTTTTGCTTGAAAAAAGACTGAAACAATTAAACCATTATTAAAAGAAAAAAAAAGTGTGTTTTTTTTCTTTTGATTCACTAATCAATTATTGACTAAAATGGCCTAAATGATTATTTGGACTTCAAGGCTCCGTTTCTATTCACAGTGAACGGTAAAGAGTCATCAGCACATGAAAAACGATTTAACTTGTTTCCCAGAAAACTTTTTGAATATATTCAGATGCATTTCATCAGTTCAATGTGTTGTTGAAATTGTCTGCATTATACCAAGGCAAGGCTAGCATGCAAATGGCACTTTTCATTCTCAAACCAAATTACAGTCAAAGGGAATGAAATGGAGGAAAAAAAGAAGAGGGTAAACACAGACTAACAAGAAAAGTGACACTTGCAAAAGGAGACTCATGAAATAGCTTTTCATCGCTGAAATAAGGCACAATTAGGTTAAATTTTAGCTCCTTGGGCTTGATTAGATTTTCACATCTCTGAGAAAAAGGAAGTTTGAAGTTCTTTATCTGATTTTCTTCCTCCTTTTTCAGTGGAAAGGATTTAGACAAAAAGGGTGGGAGGCGGCTGAAGAAGGGAGGGGTAGGGAGGGTGGGGGGTGCATGCAGCAGAGCGGTGCTCAACGGCAGATTGGCTGATTAGATTGATTTAGTGATTTGGTGTTGCAGCTGGAACCGGTCCAGGAGCTCCAGATGAGACAAATCAAGGGACCATGCTGACGAGTTGGAGAGGGGGCTTCATGTGGGGGCAGTCATTGGGTAGTCTTAGACAAATTAATTCGTCCTTGGCACCCCTGAAATAGAATTGCCTACATAGTCAGCACTAGAGTCACTCAACGAATGGTGTCCTGCTGCTGAACCTCAAAAGGACACAAAAGCCTAACTTATTTTAAAGCCGGCACCTTTAAAGAGAGAAAAATTGACAGGACTGTGATGCAAACTGACTGAAAGTGCACTGCTGAAACATGTCAATCTGAATATCAGGCCCATTATTAACCTGCATTAACCCCCAGAAGCGGCCTTCCAGTCTGCTGAGAATATTAGGCGACAGTATGAGTCTATTTTTGTCTGAGGCCAAATCAAGCTACACAGAACAGATTGACTTGACAGAAAGTCAGACACGTAAACAGCAAAAAGAATGTTGTGAATTGTCTAAATAGGACATTCTTTGTAAACTTCCAATGGTATCAAAACACTGACTGAACATATAAAAAATACATACCATAAACCATTTAACTACTATCTAACTTACATATGGTAGACACACAAAAATCATACAACAGATGTTCAAATCAACAAAATCTGAGCGAGCTGACAAGCAATGCACACTGCTTCTGAAAAGTTCAAAGTCGATGTGAGGCGGAACGAGCAATGCCTGGTGAAATCACAGAGTAAATGGGATAAAAGGTATAAAATCACAACACCAAGTGATCAATCTGAAAATGACTTCTCAATGTGGAGTATCAGCTGCCACGGTTGCACAGTTGGTGACACTTGCTGTAATTCAAGAGCTAGTTGAAGCAAAATTTGATTCTGATATGTGGCCAGGCATGCTCTCAGAACTTGAGCTCAGATGAGTAAAAAACCTGCACATTCACATTCATAAATTGGTTTTCATTTTAAAAAGCAGGACTATCCAGTCAGTGAAATAACATCTGATTGCTTAATAAGTATTCCAAGTGATAGGATCTTGCACATTCATTTCGATTTGAGCCCATTAGGCATAACACAGAAGATCTTCAAGCTACATTAACGGCCACATATGCTGATGTTATGAGGGATCGTTTCAACCTATTACACTTTAAATGTTTTGCAATTTGCATTTAATTACACTGACAGGGGTACAACAGCTTTGTGGCCCCACTGATGGAGTATGAATTAATAGCTTCTGCGCTTGATGCACATTAAAGTAAATCATTTGTCATTTGTCATCATTTTAGCGTCAGAGGATCTGGGCATCAATATGTTTCTAACACAATTGCCAGAGGACCACTCTACCTCCCGGCTCCAGTGTACTGAGCAAGGAAAACAAACAGCTGTTTTTCCTGCAGCAGCAAGTGATTTGAGTCATGTTTATCATGTAATAGCATCTAAATCAGTTGCCCCGTAGCAATGTCTGTGCAGCCTTAGGTAGTGATGCTGGACATACTGTAAAGCAGTAACTGCAGCAGGCCTAAGGCAGCATTATGAAATATGTGAAATGGACTCCACCGGTGTTTTTTTTTTTTTTTTTTCCACTCCATCTCAGCTAGCAGCAGAGTGCTGGTGCATGCGTCATTTGGGTCACTTATCTTTCTCTCGTTTAGTGATACCGACCACAGGAAGCTATCAAATTAAATTCTACAGCAAACTAAAGGGACAGTTCACCTAAAAACTAAAATATTATCATTACTTACTCACCCTCATGCCGATTGAAGGCCGAGTGAAGTTTTTTAGTCCACAAAACACTGCTGGAGATTCACAGGAGAAAGGAGTTGCAGAAATCTACCAAACAGTTGAGGTGAATAGTGACCAATTTTCAAATATAAAAAAAGAAACATAATAGAAACATAAAAAGCCTCCATACTGCTTGTCTGAATAAATGCAAGTGTTCTGAAGCCTCGACATGCCAAGCTGTTTTGAAAAACGTCATTGACTGAGGCTAAAAATTTGGCATCAGTGACGTTTTGGGTTTGGGTGATTGCTGCAACGCCTTTTCCCATGAAAATCCAGCAGTGTTTTGTGGACTAAAAAACATCACTTGACCTTTCACTGACATGAGGGTCAGTAGATAATGACTGATTTTTATATTTTTGGGTGAACTATTCCTGCCATCCAATGGAATATAAAACAAACCACCAACAGAGGCAGATTAATTCATCGTTCCTAAATTCAACATGACAAACAGTGAAGCTAAGTGAGCAGCAGGGAGCCATGAGGTCAACAAATCAGTTTTTCCATGAAGATAAATTCTGTCTTTCTTGTTTTTTAGTACAAATGTTGCAGTTGTAAGCATCAGGATATTACTTAAAGGTTCTGGGTAACAAAAACCAAACACTGTGCATAATGCCTGCAGGTGTTACCTGTAGAAGGGCGGTGGGTGTCCCTGGGCTTCACAGCTGAACACCACCTCTCTGCGATTCTCGCCAGATTGAAGGGGAAACACCACACTGCCGGGCTGTTTGGTGAACGCAGGCCTCACCAAGACTCCTGGGTTTCCTGGGTGGAAAATCAACAAAACTGCATCAGCTTTGATGTCCTGGACCTGAAAACCAATTTTTATATTTTTCTGCTAGTAAGTAGATTTCGAAGGCTTACAGTGGAGGGAGGCGGGTGGAAAACAGTGGTGCTGGAGAAAAGTCAGAATCACAATAAAATCTATGTTTGGCATGGATCTGTTGGCCATGTGAGCAGAGCCTACGAGCATTTTTCATTTTAGTCATTAAAAGTTGCTACAGTAGATCCCTGAGGTAATGCATAATC
>JAPZDX010000002.1:10200880-10223235 GCA_029783625.1 Naso annulatus | reverse complement strand
TCTCTCTCTCTCTCTCTCTCTTTCTCACACACACACACACACACAAACACACACAGGCTCACACACACACACACACACACACACACACACACACACACACAAACAAACACACACAGTCTCACACACACACAAACACACACACACACACACACACACACACACACACACACACACAAACACACACAGGCTCACACACACACAGAGACACACACACACACACATCCACTTGGCTGGCATTTGAGAGTGTCTGGGCTTGAATCTAAAGCAGTTTACCAGGGAAATAATAGCCCTCTAAAAGGATTCTCTGTATGCAGAATCATCCCATTCCATTTGCATTCTAGTGAGACAAATTAAATTTTAGCAGGAGGTGAGTATAGCACCATGTTGGGTTGACAAAGGAATGAGCAGAAAAGGGAGGAGGGGTGGCGCCTGAGACCCAAATTAGAAGCGTTTTTCATGGTATTATTGTATTGAGATGTTGATGCTTTCAGATTTATTTCTTGTTTCTTTTAACCAATCAATAGAAGCTACAGGTTAGAATGATTTACTGAAAACCTGTGAAAGAGACAGACAAGAATGCTTTTTAGGCCGTTCCAATAACAAGCTCTTGAATACCCGTCTAGACATTGATGTCTTGCTCGACGGCAGTGTCTTTTTATTATTTCCCTGTGTTGGATTTCAATATAAAGGTTAGCCCATGCATTCATCCTGCATCCACTTCAAAAATACAGAGTGAAGGCCAAGAAAACGGAAGATAAAACGCTCATTCTGATTTTGTTTCAAGGTCATGAGCCATCTTACTGAGCTCCTTTTGGTCATCTACATCGATGAATAAAGTGCATGCAGACAAACAACCTTCAATATTCAGGCCCTCTTTTTCTCCACCCACCCTTAACCCCTCTCTAATGTGAAGAGCTCAAAACTCGTCCTTGAGAGAGCTGATGTATTGCTCTCAATAGGCCTGACTGGCTGTTTGTCGCTTGAATAATACAGATTCTGATACAGATTTCCCTGCAAATGCTTTAACCTCAGAAGCTGCCAAAGAAAAAGTCTTTCATAAAAGCTTCTCCTTAAACACCTGGCACAGTCTGCCTCTCTGTGAACCCAGCAGTGTTCATTATTGGTGAGATCTTCATGGTAATCACGCTGCCTCCTGCTTCTCCTGCGTGGACTCAATATCTCGCACCCTGAGAAAGCTGCAAATCTTTACCGCCGTGCTACAGTTTTTGTACACTATTCTGTCCTTGCAGCATCTTCAGTTGCTTAAAAGTTGATGCATGATGTGTGGTTACAGCCTGTAGTTACTAGGCTGAACTCACAGCATGTGTGAGAATGCTATTGATTTCCTCCCACCAGGCAATTTCCAGGGCACTTAGCCTAAATATCAGCTGCGATCAAATCGACTGAAAGGGAGTGATCTGCGTTGAGCTCAGATCTATGAGTTTGTGTATGAGTGTACAGCATGCATCAGAAACGTGGGCCAAAAAAAAAAAAAAAAAGAAAAATCAGGCAACAAACAAGACTGCCCCACGCAAACTGGATTCAGGTGATGTTAACATCCTGACCTTTGCCCGTTTCATAATAAGGCCAATTTTGACTTTTGAAAGGGTCACCTGCACGCCCTAAAAATAGATTTAGTTGAGCAAAAAAGCAGCTTTTGTGACGCTCAGAGAGGCTTTGCCTGGAATAATCTTTTGTTGTTGTTTAGAGGTTTTAACGTTCCACAGAGAAAGCAATTTTAAAACGGATGAGGGCGTAATCCCCGACAATACAGGGATTATCTCTTTAAATGACCTTTATCTTGCCATGAGGCATGGAGTGCTTTTCAACTCTGCTATCCCAAGTCTGGTTTGATTACAGCTACAGTGCCTATTTATAATCACCGGGCTACAGACAGAGCATACAGAGGCTGCAAATTCAAAATGGAAGATAAGGGCCTCTGAGGTATTTTAGAGAAGAGATGCAAGAAGAGATGAACGGATTTAAACAAGGCAAAGCTAAAATAAAAAACAGTTAAATGCTCGGACTGTGAGACATTCTGTAGTGATGTGCATCCTCCTTTCTTAAAATGCATATTATATTAGAAATGTAAATTTTTTTGTCAAAATTGAATTATTTTTCGTTCATTGCAACTAAACAACTGTGGCAAATAACAGAAATAAACTGAATCGCTGAGCTCTGTTATTGAAAAGCTGAAAAATAATGTAGCGTCTCAGGAACCAGGCAGTTTTAGAGAGATTTGAATAAGCTCCCACCAAATGACGGACGAGATGATCATCTCCCATCTTTGTTAGTTGGGAAGTCTGCCTCATCAAAGTGCTGTAGCTTCCCCACAGAAACTGAAAAGGGGAGTGAGCACTGCTTTGGTTCAGATAATTGGAGCCATGGGACCTGACTACAATTATCTGAACAAAATAACGGAAGGAGGTTTCCCAGTTATGGGAAAGAGATTGATGACAACGATTCATAACTTAACTTTCCACCTTGTGAACATTTTTGCAATTTTTGAGAAGTGTCTCTTTTTTCCTCAATGTTGCCATTCAAACAGAATCTTCTTTGCTTTTAAAGAGGTGTTTGTATCTTAAAAGAGTTCAGTGGTGAATGTCAAACATGGAAAATAAGCCTCTATCCGATAAAACATTTAGTATTTTGAAGCCGGCACCACTGCTATAACCTGTTTTAATATGTCAGATTAAATATGATTATTGAATAGTTCAAATCTCAACTTTATTTGATTTATATCCTTGATGAATATTTTAGCTACATGCATTATGCATGTGAGGATTTACGGCGTGTATCGAAGAGATACCGGGAAAAATATTTCTGGGATTTTCGATGTGTTTGACCTTTGAGGATAACAAGCATATATTTAGCCATGTTTGCAACATTCCAGTATCACTTTGGGGCTTAATTTGTGAACAAAATCTGCTGCATAATTTTGCTAAAAAATTAAGCACCAAGGAGGGAGTTTTTCCTATAATGTATTCACATTTAATGTTCAGGGGAAGGACATCTCATCTTGAAAGTGTGCTCACCATACAAGTGGGTGCTTTTTAAATTACAGAAAAGGAGCGGCAAATAGAAACTGATGAATCATTGCACCAAGTTTAAAAAAAAAAGAAAAAAAAAAACTTGGAAGCACCCGACATTTCCATTTCCAGATAACAAATTGCCCGACTGCCTGATAATTTTAAAGGAATGTAGAGTGACTCACACTGTGATATCCAGCAGAATAAAGACACATTAAAAAAAGTCTTTAGTTTCAAAAGTTCTTCTTCACTGCTGGGAAGGCCTTCAGGTCAAAGCTTCATTCTCAAATGAGAGTTGTGACAAGTTCTTTAAATAAATGTACCGTCATGACACTTCAGAGATAAATGCAGCAATACTCTTATTCCCTTTAACTTCTTGCTAAACAACTTGTACATTAAGGCCCTGCACTTGATCCGGTATTAGCATGTCAGTTTTGTTTCTACATCATAATTAAATTTGGCTCCAGGAAACATCAAAATGCAGGTCATGATGGATGATTGAGTTAACCATGGGACTTTAACCAATAAGCTGGGGTGCAACTTATTGTTATACTGTTAACGTTTGTTCAGACTCAGTTGACTTTATAATGTCAGATACTTGTTTCAGTTTTCTTCACAGTTTGGTTCGCTTAAGGTCACAAAAATACTTAGTAAGTTACGTCAAAGAAGACCCTTTAATGTTACACTGAAGAGGCTTTCTTCTCCCATGTGTGGTCACTTTCCTCGAGTCACAAAGGTTTAACATCACAAAAATTGTGATAAGTTGCACCGAAGGTGCTGACAGGACATGAATTACAATGCTGTAGTAACAACACAGAGACTGAAGATCCTGCATTGTCCTGCTGAAATTCCCTTAACATTCCAGGTTCATGGTTATTTAGTTTGATATGAGAATTTCAAATGATCAAAAATATGTTTGATATACTGAAATAAAAGGATTTACCAATATTTTTACTATTAAGTTTCACACATTTGCATACTATAATAATTCAAAATATATACACGCAATTGTAAACAAAAAAACATTTTTGACTACGTATTGGTTTCATTTTATGACAGGGATAATGTCTTCGATGAACATCCTGCACCGTCATAGGTGACTGAACACATGTTGTAGATGCATTATTTATGTCCAGTGTTTTTGTTATTCTCATCCACTGCGTGAAATAAATATGTTGACGTTTTCAGTGTTTTTATACATCCTGGAAAATTATTATTGATTACCTGCCTTGTGTGAAAGATCAAAAACAATTTACACAGCTGAAGATGGTGGCTGACTGGTACAAAAAAAACACTTTATTATCATTAATAATATGATGAAACACACATCATTCTCTTTCAGTATGTACAAAGACTCACATGGTATTCACACTGATGTGTATGGTGGCGCACTTCCTTGCCGGCCCCTGGGCAAAACTGCTGTAAAACAAAAACTTCTGCACATTCGAGTCATTTTTATTTGCCCATTTTTGGCTACTCGAGCTATATTCAAAGCCAGGGAAGCTGAATTTTAAGAGTATCTTGGAAGGATTTGAAGCAGATAGTTTCAGCTGGAGCCTGGCTTTATGCAGTGGCTGTGCTGGGTCCACTGGGCTCGCTGACAGAGCCTCCGTGCCTGCGTGCGCAATATTCTCCAATAAATGAACCGTCCTCGTCGAATTCTGCTTCACCATCGGCGTAATCAACCAGGCTGTCTCTGCTGACGCTGTCTCCTGCCGCACCATCGTTATTCACGGAGCACAAGCTACTGTCCTTCAGCGGCTTCTCTTCGCTGTCACTGCCATCAACAACAACAGAGGAGGGTCAGGGTGAATAAACACATTGTACAGCACGTCAGGCAGATGTATGGAAGTAACATGCTTGGCCCTAAGAAGTCGTCTTTGACACACAAAATATGACATGAAACCAAAAGCAACACACATGCACATGCAAACAGCAGCCTGTACATTTCATACAGACCATAAAATGCTTGGCTGCGCTAACACACACACACACGCTCACACAAAGTTCTTATGGTTTCAATGCATCACTACAGGCAGAGGGCAGGGGTGGATGCAGCAGCTGCACAGCAGGGAAGGAAGCATGAGGGAGGCGGGGAGGGCTTGCTACAATCACTTCACTAATTGCTAATTGCCAAGGCTTCAGGACCAAAGGCAATTTCAAATCTCTTTAGAACCAGCAATGAAAATTGCCAGAGTGCAGTGAGAAAGAAGACGAGTGGGAGTTGTGTCTGCATGTATATATATGTGTGTGTGTGTGTGTGTGTGTAAGGTGGGGTGGGGTGGGGTGGGGTGATTGCGAAAGGAAGAAGAAAAAGGGGGAGAAGAGGTGGGGCATATGCAATCCCAGACAAACAGCCTGTCATTCCCGGTATTCCCGAGGGGCTCACACACGGACCGAGGAGATTAGATGCCAATTTAGGTCTGGGCAACCGGCCAACTCACAGGTGTCTCACTACAAGATGCGAGGTCACCTCAAAACACTGAGGATATTTTTCCTCCCTGTCCTCGTTTCTAATTCCCTAAACCTTCCATGTTTGGCAACACTTCTCCTCTCTCCTTTGGTTTAGTATTCATAACACAGAGCGTCTGCGTTCTGAGGCGCTCAGGTGGCTGATATATGATAGTGCCATTTGAGGTGTACTGTAGTTGACATCTGTGTCAAATACAAGCTCGACATTTTCAGCTGCGTTTCAGCACAGAGGCATTGGCTCGGGCTAAGATTACACACCGCGTCTCCTTCACAGGGATTTTTTAATAACCAATCTTATCAATCCAATTTCATGAGGCTGTTTACCATGCGAGCCACATAAGGTCCGCATTTCAGCTCTTATCAAACCTTCTTTCTCTGACGACTCTAGAGCGTCCAAGATAAGTGGCTGTTATCTAAGAGCAGCGGAATGCCTCAGCTGCCGCAGCCCGCCCACAGCGACTTTGAATGCAGTGATAAAATGGGGCAAAGTGCTTTTGAGCCCCAGCTCGCATTCAAGACCTTGGTCAGGATAGAGCTCAGTCTTTGCTGCTGCTGTGAAAAGGCTTTCCGTTTAGCCCGAGAAAGCAGGTGAGCAATAGAGGCACATCACCAGGCAGACGGTAATTACATTTGTCTTGCCATTGACCCATGCTGACTTGGTTTGGGGGCAGAGGAGGAACTTCAGCTGCTGTATTTCCATTGTCTGCACCTGATGTTGTATTTATTTTGGTTTAAAGGTGTCTAAAGGAAAACTTCTCCACATCTGCTGACATCTGCCCCAAAAGCGAATAAAACATACGAGACGATGAAAACTAAGATGAGGAAAAAAAAGAAGTGGAGGGGGGGAGAAAAAAAAACAAAAAAGACAAACTAGCGGAGGGAAAAATTGCATCGCACTGTTGGCTAACAGCTTACTCCTGCCGTGACACCTGCTGTTCTTGCAGTGGACAGAGGGGCAGGGCAGCACAGGGCTGTCTCCAAGAGAAATTGTCTGAAGCTTAATTACCACTTGTCAGCTCCCCTGACACGTGGCATACCGGCGGGTGGTCTATTGCCTTCAGAGATTCAAAGGGCACAAGAGAGCCCTGAATCTGGCTCTAAAGCCAGAAAAACAACATCATAGTAAGGCTAAGGGCACTCTAGGGGGACAGTCGTCACAACAGCCTCATATAAACCAACCATGAGAGGCATTCTAAACAGTCACAGGCAAACATCTGCAACAACTTTGATTCTTCTGCTGTTCTTTACTTCTGTCAGAGTTTCTCATGCCTGATGAGCTCCAGCTGGCATTAATACCACGAATGTAAATGTCTTCTAATAATAGATGTATACATAAAAACAAAGGAAATTACAGATTACAGTTTTTATATACAACTTCCTTTGCATAATTAAATTGGACAACAGAATTTTAGGAAATAATAACACAAAATAATCATATAATCATAATACAATTTCACTGAAAGGTGATGTGTGACAAAACTGAATGATCTCCATTACATTAAGAGACAGTTTACCCCAAAATCAAACATACATACTTTCCTCTTACCTGTATTTCTGTTTACTCATTTGAATTGCTTTGATGTGAGTTGTTAAGTTTTTTAGGCCATAGAAATGTCTTTTCCTAAATAATGGAAGTAAATGGCGCATGGCTTGTGGTGCCCTGAAGCTGTATTCTGCCTCTGTTTGGCTACTCTGCCTTAAAAAAATAAAAAATAAAAAAAATTCTTATTCCAACCAGTACCATCCCTCATACCTAAACCTGATTAACCCAACCAATGATGGCAACCAATCACGGAAAAAGTCTAGGCAAAGTCTTTTCAGGAAATGCAGAGGGATCCATAGCTTACCCAGCACTCCTAGCTAGCTAACATTACAGTTCAGTCAGGGAGATGGCATTATGTTCTACACTCTGGCTGTTACAAACATGAACCTTGCACATATGAGGTGCTTGCTTCCTTCTAAGCAATGATACAATCAGCATAATGTAGTTTTTGATGCTTTGGGAACCACATGAAGTTCCAGACATCAGACAGATATCTTTACGGTCAATATCTAAAAAATGAAAGACTCACTGACACACATCAAAACAATCAAGATTGATAAATGTCATTATAGAAGGAAAAATATATATATTTTTAACTTTAGGGTGAGCTGTTCCTTTAATACCTCATAGAAAACAACACCTGAAAGCCACATCAGCATCTGCATATCAAAACTAATCCACAAGCCAATCTATTCATACAAAAATATCCACGTGAAGTTATGGGACAGTAAAAGCTTACTTATCACACCTTTAAACTACTCACTAATTAATATCATAATCCATAACCTTTAAACAGGACTGTAGACAATGCATTCTTTCCTGTTCAACAAAATTATAGTGTTGGCAGGAGACCCAGGAATGCAATTGGCAGCAACCACACAATTGTGAGTAATCATGTTCTGAATAGTGTCATGACGAGCAGAATCAGAGCAGACAGAAGAGGCTATTTTAGGTGAATTGTGTTGCGTGTGCACAAACAAACACAACGTTGTCACAGCTCCTGCAGCGCTGTCAAGCAAAATAGGATTCAGTTGATTTCCCTAAACTGTCACTGTAGCAGCTAAACAATGCAAACAATGGACATTCACCAGCTATCATAAAGTACAGCAGCTGTCTGCTGTGGGCTTAAAGGTTCAGTCTACCCTTTTGCCATGCTTAATTTATGCCTGTTTAATTGAATAAAAGATATTTTCCATCAGCAATTGCTATTCGTCTAAAATCAATCTGTGTGCCTGCTGCTGAAGCTTCTCCTGTTGCAATTAAAATAAGGCCTGTTTCAAAGATATTCCACTGAATAATAATACAAAACTAATAATTTGCAATGTGAAGCAGGGTTTAGAGGTAAATCTAACCCTGTCAAAACACCAGGCAAACAGAGGAACTACTGTACAGCAACATTTCTCCTCTACATCAGTGTTGGCTAACATGAACAGCTGGTCTAAGAGCTTCAATAATTAACATCATTACAGCTGTTGTCTAAGAAATGTCTTGGTAGCAAAGTGAGGTCACACTGCCATCAATGTTTATCTCCATCCTTGCTTTTCACTTAAAGTAAAGCCAAAGTAAGAATTATGTTTCCTGTTTTGGTTTGAGCTCAAGCATAACTGGACACAAAATGAACATTTAACTAACTGAATAACTACGAGGTCACAGACCCATTTTTACTGGATCTCAAGTTGACAAAATAGGCAAACTAGAGAAATGCGAATTTATTTTTCCACCTAAACAAAAAAGAAAAAAGACCATTTTGGTCTGTGGAGGTCAGACGTGTTTATGCACCCAACATAAAAAGTTTATAAACATTGGCTTGAACAAAGCCATTCAAAATGTGAAAGACACGCCTCAATGCATTTTATGAAAGGAGATGCTCAGTAATTAAAGCTGAAAAATAAACCCTCGGGCCAGAAACCTCCAAACAATGCAAAGGGGAGACTTTCCAGTGTTCCCAGACATCCCAGTGTGCTTGGAATGACAGATGAAAATTGCAGTACATTATAGATAGATATAATAATATAATAATATAGCAACGATAGATATATGCATTCCACAAGTGTAGATTTTTTAAGAGCCTACCATCAATGCACATAATAGGGTTTTGTGTTTGTTTTGAGCCGGGCACCTTTCTTTGTATAGTGTTTGGATTAAACAACATATTAATTTATTCACTCATTCTTTTATACAGCAGTTTATATACAATTATATATAAACTCTCAAACTCCCAGGTGTCTGATAGAGTACCTGTGATTGAGGAAGACATACAAAGGAGGATATTCGTTTATGCAGATGCACACAAGACCAAACTGACTCACACACTCAGAATCTGACAAAAAAGTAAAAGCATGTAATTCGAACTAAACTAAAAGGAACTAAATGGAAGCAGAACGTGTTACCAACTAATCTTAACTACACCGTTTGATTACCTATCCCATTAAATGATGAGAACAGTGTCTTCTAGGTTGATCCTGGTAAAGCCCATGAATGCATGGTTTGCTTTTGGGATGGGAAAGAAAACATTACTGTGACAACATGACAAACGAGCTGCTCAGCCAGAAAAGATTTAACATATGGTTGTTAGATTAATATTGCTACAACACAATGCGTTTCCAGGATATAAAAAATGTCATTTCCTCAGCACACTTTGGTACTGCGGCGTTCCTCTGCAAGGCAGTAGAGCAGCTCACCTGTATTCACAGAAGGTGTCATCATTCATTCCTTGCGACTCCACGTCAGGGTGAAGGTCTTCCTTCTCTTTCACTGCAGAGGACGCAGGATAGACATTTTAGCACCACTGTTAAAAGAGCAGCACTTTCATCCGTAGATGTAATTACATATTACTTGCACCGTTGGGACATAAAATCATTAGTAATTCCTCAAATTCAAATAATTGTTAGGATATTGCCTTAAGAGTTTCCAAAGGGAAATAACTCAAACAGTAGCATTCGTCTTTTGCTAGTTTTAATCAACCTCAGTGATTTTCTGTCAGACGATTCTTGGAAACGGGAGCTAAAGCAAATTCAACATCAATGCTTAGCAGAGGAGCAGGAATAAATGATCTGCACTTTTACATCACTTGAGTGAGATGGTAGAAATTAAAAAGTACCTGAAAAGCTTTTGAGAGCAACCACACACAAAACTGCATAAAGAAAACTTTAAAACATTAAATCAGCTGTGTACACTGAAAGCTTTCCTCCTGTATGTTTGCACAAAGTGCTACACATCAGCTCTTTGTAGGAATATTCTTGAAAAAAAATACCAGTTGCTTTCAGGAGAGACAAAAGAGGGGTTTCATAAAAAGAGCAGGATGGGCAAAGGGGGAATCCAAAGGAGCTGATGAAATATTCAGTGCTTCATGTCAAAAGCTACTGCGGGCAAAGAAGCAGGGTGGTGTGCAGACGACGGGAGAGCAGGTTGAGAGGAAAGAAACCAAGTGAGGAGACACTTTGCAGGTAGATACCATTGTGAGACTGAACTAGGCTTTGATACGAGGCAGCATTGAAGGTCTGCACAGGTGGGAAGGTGTGAAGCAAAGCCAGCAGGTTCCCACTCGTGTGGCTCAACAAGGTATGTAATCAGAGTATCAGGCAGAACAAACAGGCTCACACAAATACTTCTCATGCAGTAAATCTATGCCAGCTGCAAACGTCTCATGCATGGTTTACTTGGGGTTAATGGTATCGGGCTCAGCAGGGTTTGCATGCATAGATATCAACATGCATGCAGAATTCAGGCCCGTTGCACATTTCTTTCAGGAGGTCAAACAAAATCAGATCATAAATCGAAACAAAGTGTCAGACTGAGAACTGGCAAAAAGAATTAAGAGATAATTATTTTGCTTTTAACCAAGCCAGACTCGTGACTCCTGCGTGTGCAGAACATTTCATAAATTGAATTTTGATTCACCTCCTGAGGTGAAACGGCAAAGGCGACCCAATCCTGGTCAAAGACTAACTGACCTTTTTCCATGGGGAGCATGTCTTGTCGCTTTGGCGGCGGTGGCGTACCTGCATACTTGCCACCTTTGTTTCTCCGCACAAAGCACGCTATGAGCGCAACAAGGGTGAGGAGTACCACCGCACACATGGTCCCAATGAGCCAGCCCCGGGTCGAAAAGTCTCTCCGCTGACCTTCTGCACCTGAGGAAAAAACAAAAATGGCAAAGAGACATAGAGCTCAAGGATCGACTTCACACATCAGCGCATTTGTGTATGACAGCCCCCTCGAGCACTGTTCATACAACTTTACATTTGACTGAAAACAGAAAAACATGATGGATTCTAGTTTGAGAGGATGTTCTCACGTCGTATTTGACTCACATTCCCTTCAGCTATAACACTCTGTCTCTTCTGAAAGAATTTTCCAGAGAAAAAAAAAAGGCAAAAGAAATACACAGAGATACAAGACAAATAAATAAACTCACACACACTCCACAGTCAATATTAGTTTGTCAATGATATGATTGCATTTTTCTGGTAGGGTACAGGGTATTGCTAACTCTAGCTTTCTCTTCTCTCACCTTTGACCCGAGTCTGGATAACGTCTTCGAAAATGCTAGCATTATCGAGCAGCCTCTTGGCCATGAGGCGTACAGTGTACACCGCCCCGGGTTTGAGTCCGTCAATTACGTGGAAACTTTGAGAAGTGTTTATGGCCTCTGAAATCCGCCAGTTACCATCACCTACACAGCCAAGCACAAGAAGTGCACAAGCAGCAAGTTGGTATTAGCATTCATGCCACCGAAAAAGAAGATGAGCTTTTGCCAAGCAATAAATGGTTCTGATGTTATTAAATGTATTTGTTATACTATATATAACTTTAAATACATCTGGAAGCAATCACAGAAATGAAGGGGGTGGTCATGCAGACATTAGGCTTACACATATTTTTAGATGTCAATACAAAACTTTCCAGTTACACAAGTAACCAAGATACCACTTAGAATTCATGTAAATGTGTAGCAAGGCACAGGCAGGAAAAGTAGCTTACGGTTATTCATATAAGCCACATAAAGTTGTGAGTCCTGCTGCTCTTCACTGGCAGTCCAGCTGATTTTGGCAAAAGTGTCACTCACATAGGAGCTTATGTTCAACAGGACTGGAACTGATAAAGAGAGAAAAAATAGGAGGAGGAAAATAAGTAGGAAAGGAAAACACAGACAGGCACAGAGAAAAGGAGAAAGGAGGCAGGAAAAGAGGATTAGCAGAGGCAAATACGTTCCCCCCTGCAGCTTGAGAACAGTGCAGCTAGCAGAAACCCTTCAAGACGACAGTTCAAAAAGCAACGCTGCAGACTTAATTGAGTGGAGCTGGATTTTGGCTAATGAAGGATAGATACAGTGATTGTGGGCGTGAGTGACATCTAGTCTTCACTCTCTCTAAAGCAAAGCTGACATTTCCTGACACTCCACCACCATGAACTAATATCAGAATAGACTGCAATGATGCCGTACCTCGAAACCCATTGTTAGCTGAAAGTTGAGCTAGATCAAGATGAGATCACAGGGATTTCATTGGCTGTGCATGTGTGAGAGTGAGTGAGCTATGTACCTAAAGGATGATGAGTGGAATTGCTTGGGATAGAGCCGGAAAAGGAAAGAGAGCAGTTGTGGCCTGAAATGAAAGAGAAGCCTGAAAAGTTAGATTCTTGCTACAATACTGTCAGGTCTAATGTGCTACCTCGTGTGACAAGCAAGCTCTGCAGACTACAAGAGGGCACGATTGTTAGAGCTGCCAGCAAAACTAGATTTATGGCAGTAACTGTGCTAGCACATTGCAAGTGATAGTAAACATGATATAACTATAGCAGGGTCTGCATTAGTACATCTGAATTGCAACAGAACAGCAATCGTCCATTCATGTCAACATATTTTCACAAAGAAATGTTTTCTATTCAGGAATTATCTACACTGTGTTCGTACAACTACAAAGAAACTTTTGATGAGGCTTTGGACAGCTCGCTACACCAACACACTGGGTCTATCACTAAAACTGCTTCTATGTTAGCGAGCTGCAGTGGCTGCAGGCAGTGATACATACTGCTCTGAACAGGGGCCACAGCTGGAGTCGAGGACAAATCTTCAGAGGGATAAAAAGAAAATGAAATACAGCAGAAGATTACAAATATATGGAAAGTCAGGAAAGTCAGCTGTAAGGTTTGTAGTCCAGGCACGCACACACACACACACACACACACACACACACACACACACACGCACACCTCCACACACACTGACAGATGCAAATACGTGGGCTGTGCATCCTCGTTAATACACCCACATGCAGGTTTATGCCTGAGAGATATCTGTTTGTTTGGTGTGTTTTGGATTTAGCGACTAGCTAGAGGCTGACCACCAGAGGGCGCTGCAAAGGGAAATTCTCATACATTTTGTATCCTCCCAATCACTGGGCTATTTAATCTTGAGCAAAAATTGGGTATGTAATGTTTTTAATGGCAATTCAGAGAAACGCAAAAGAAGTCAGTAGCAATGTATTGGCTTGACTGTTGTGTGTATGGATGCAGTATCGGATAATGTAATGCACATAAAAATGGAAAGGCAACCAAAATCGGATTGATTATTCCAGCAATATATGCGGGTGAAAAACGAGTCCCAAAATCTTTGGTTTTTGTTTACTTGCAAGGTCCTTATTTACACAACATTTCCATTCATTTTGAGTTGTGTTTCTGCTCATTTGATCTGTGTAAAACCAATATTTCTTGTAGGAAATGTCAGGCCTTTTAGCTGCTAAATGCTTTAATCTGTTCACCAGCTGGTTGCTTACTGTATCTTTTTGATGTGTGGTGCTGAGCAGGTAGTGTACAGTATGATTTTTTAGAGCTTTTGTACTGCTGCTTGCTTTGATTAACATTGAAATGATGGGAACGGCGATTGTGAAAACACTAAAGTTGTGGCTACACATTGTTTTCACATTCAGTGCTAATTATTCAGTGCTACTTTGATTTTAAATGGACTGAATTTGCAATGAGTAGTACAATTGTTTAATTACCTGTGGTACACACACCATTTTATAGACACATGTTGTTGTCTGTGTCACATCGTCTTGTGTCAATACTGTGTCATGTGCCTCAACTTCAGCTTACGTACCAATACTGCTTATTGACCCAGCCTGTCCTGCTCTGATTGGTGAATCCTGAACTGATAGCAGTGAAGATGAAGCCAGCTTTCTAACTAAACTCTTTCAAACTCTAAGTCGAAGCCATTAGTGCTGCGCAGTGTCGACGATAACAACTTGGTTTTCTAAATGCTGTGGCAGGGAGCAAATAATTTAATCTCTGGAGGAGCTGGTTATTTTTGTGTGACTCTGAGCTTTTTGTCATGTTTGCAGTCCGATTTATCTCTTCTTCCTTGTTATCTCATGAGACACGACGGAGAAAAAGAAAAAAAGTTTTTTTTTTTTTTTCTCTGTCTACCACACTTTTCTGTTGGGGCTGTTTGCCGTTCTCTCTCAGTTTTTCCTGCTCCTCTTCCTCACATTTGTTTCATCTCACCTTTCTGTACTTTTTTCAGGCTCTCAGTTGAGCCACTCTCTTTGCATTGCAATTTTTGCACGCACACACACACACACACACACACACACACACACACCTGCTGATACTGGCTGTTTTTTGTTCTTGTATGTTGTCTGAAATTTGTCCAGATTCTTTAAAAGCAAGACGACTGTTTAGCCTAACATAATGGTGTTAAGCATTCAAAGCTCACTTAGTTACATAAGGTAAAATCTAAAAGGAGCACTTCAAATCTTGTGCTCGCTGACTCACTTGCATTCATTGTTTTCAATACAACTCTGTCAGCCTCCATTTATGTTTCTTAGACATTTGCTTAAATCAAAGATGCAGCAGAATCACTATGTTTGAACCTTGTGTCCTCACTAACCCAAGATCAGCAACTCCTGTAATTCATTATCCATGTCGAGATAATGAAGGTAGCAGAGGCTTCCAGATACATATAGGTTTGTTTGCTTCCGCGAAATAGTCACATGACTGCGGCGCGACCAATCACAGAGGGTGTCCATGCCGGCGTCTCCAAACCTCTCTGTTTGTGCTTGACCACAGTGAGACGCTAATATGTAGAATTCAAAATAAAAGCAAAATAAACGTGTCTTCGAACTGCTCCGTCTTTGAGCTGCTAAGACGCCGAGTTAGTGAGGATACAAGGCTCAAATGTAGCAATACTGCTGCATCTTTGATTTAAGACGCAGCAATGTAGATGTAGCCTAAGAAACATTGATTGACACTGAAATTTATATTTCCTCTGTACTGTGCTATTGGCATCCATAAATCTATGCTACTGCATTGTGACTAACATGCCCTGAAGACAGCAATCCAAAACAGATCATTTTATTTCTCCACCAAGCCTCTACTCAGCCATATTTACAAACAATGCTTCTAATGGCTCTCAAGCTGAACATCCACCTACAAGATGCAGAGCCTCTCAAAGGAAATATAAAAGCCAAAGAGGAACAGAGAACTTTATTAAAACTTTCAGAGATAGTGGACACATATTTTCTCATGCGCTCACATCTTGTTTTTGTCTGCCAAGAAATAGGGGGAGAAGTTTTCCAGCAAACTTTTGAACTCCGACGAAATCCTGAAAACATATTCAGCATTTTTTAAATCTCTTTCCAAACGCAGTTGTTTCTGAATGATAGCAGTTTATGTTTTTAATTGGATGCCAAATTGGCCGAAACAAATTCTACAGCTCAACCAACAACAAGTGTAAAGTGTAAACAAAGAGTTTAACTAAAATACAATGAGAAATGAAAATTGAAAACCAGCATGCATTTAGAATGGTAAGATTTGTGGTTTTGGCTCCCCCTGGTGGTATACTGCATCATCTGGAGGCAACACATTCAGCAGACTACACCGCATTTGACTGGGAATTGTCTAATGTGTTTACAAAAACAAAATTTTAAAATAAAAATGTATGCAAATACTCGATTCTACGCGATGCAATACTCAATACTATGCAATACTGGAATTATTTAAATGACACTTTAATGATTTGCAATTGAACTTAACTCAAGCAACAGTATAACTAAAGGTGTAAACTACAAAATTCAGTTTGACAAGACAAGAGAAAAGAGTTGATTACTACTATTATAATTTTTTTTTTTTTTTTTTTTTTTTTTAAATCAAACAATCTAGTTATCAAGACATATTGTCTAATTTGAATACATTTGACCTACTTTGGAAAAGAAATGTAAATCTACAGCTTTCAGACAAACAAACAAGACAGCTTTCACAATTTATACTTCAACTTTCCTAGTTTGTCTCTTTGACTATCTCCAGTTTTAATGGAAGAATATCAAATGAAGGCCAGCATTTCTGTTACTGCACTAATGCTGAGCCTTTACGTTGTTGATTTTAATAATTAGACTGGCAATTAGAATTTATCAAGGACATCACTGTGGCTATGCATCAGTGTCATAACATACGTGATCAGGTCATAGCAAAGAGCGGTTTGTGATTTTTTTTATACATATTTTTTTCTCTAAGAACAACAGATAAATTACAGCTCATACTAGGATCAAAGATGCTGCAGCAGAGTTGTTGTTCTCTGAACTTATCAGCTCATTAATGCACTCAGTGAGAATGGCTCTGCAGCAGAAATAGACGACACTGAACAACAACCCAGTGAACGCTGAAGGTCAGAGGGGTGTGTTTAGAGGAAGATCACCGAGACGTATCAACTCTGTTCGAGTGCCAAAAAGATCATGTACAGTGAATCTATTAATACTTACAATACAGCTGTATGCACTGAGAGAAGAGACAATTTCTACTGTGGAAATTCAACTGAGTGGGGCTCTATGATGAATCTGCTGTTAAGGCCTGGCCTGACCTCCGAAATGTACTTTTCAGAACTTCACTGCAAAAAGTTTTGAATATACTAAAACTAAACTAAACTAAAAACTTAAAACTAAAGTTTTAAAATATAGTAACCAACAAAACTTTTACTGTAGCTAAATAACAATCCTTGTGCTCACTCCTTCAAACATCAGCCAACTTCTTGGTTCATTTTTTCCTTAAAACTCCATACTTGAGAGCAAATCCAACTGTGTTGTGAATTACACCTTGAAATTTACTGACACTTTTCATCATGGGACTGAGATTTTTTTGTGCTGTTGCTAGGCTGGGATCTTAAAATAACCAAGCTGAACAAGGAGGTTCTCAGTAGTTACAGGCCTCGCTTTATGAAGCAGAACTCTTAAAAAAAAAAAGTTGTCAATAAACAGCTTTCTGAAATAGAAACAATATTCTGGAGAAGTTTCAGTCAGACTTCAGGCAAAACCAAAGCTTAGCAAAACATTGGCATAACCTTCAGAAATGTGTTTTGATGATGTTTTATGTTTTGTACATACATCACTGGGAGCAAATTGGATATCTTGTCAGCTAGTGATGTTGTCCAGAAAGTAAAACTACGAAGCTGCTTTGATCTCATAAGTGTTCCTCTCATTTATTAATGCTTCCTGTAGGTGATGCCTTCACAGCGTGTAATGTCAATTTTCACAGCTATGCAGATGACACATGGTTATGCATTTCACTAGAGCAAAACAAACTGCCTTGAGCTCACCCGCATTTTGTCTTTCTATAGTCAAAAACTAGATGTATGTTATTATTTTTGTGGCTCTAAGAAAAAACAAAGCAAAAAAAATACACTATCCAAGAATCTGTGATTGGATCTCAGTTGCCAAGATCAAATCAGAGGTCGTGTTTCATGTCTGGGTCTTTGAGTTTGAACTAAGCTTCAAATCACAAACCAGCAGCAGAATGGCAAAAATTGATTTCTTTCATCTAATCAAGGTTATGTATAGGTTATGTCTCAGACAGTGTGAAAAAACAGTGCCAGGATGAAGGCTTTCCTCAACTAGAAATCTACCACAAACCAATGTCATGCTTTCACCTCAAGCAGACTACAGTAACTTTTTACTGCTCTTCTTTAAAGGGGTAATATAATGGATACAAATTATTGACAATTCTGCTGCTAGACCTCACAGCAAAACTAGAAAAAGGGAGCACAGCACTGTAGTTTTGAATATTCTACTTTGGCCCCTTGTATCTTTCAGAAACTGTCTAAAGGAAAGTCCTTTTCACTTTTATTTAAAGCTCTAAATAGCTAAAGATGTATCAAGTGCTTGTCTTGATGAGGAAAAATCCAGAGAGGCAAAAATATGCGACGAAGAAACGATGAAAAGATCAAAACATCTGCATCAGAAGATAAAATGTCCTGACTTTTATTCAGCATGGGGTCAACTCCCACGATGCAATGAAAAGACGCTGTTCAGACCATCCAAGCCTTGTAAACACCCACTTCTTTCAAAATCCAGGGCACCCAATGTGTAACAAAGACTTTTACTTATAAATTGTACTTAGATGTAGTTTCCAAGCTCAGATAACCCTGATGACATCTCGAGGGCTTGTTTTCTCAGACTGTCCTCTGGAGGCAAAGAGGACATCATACTTATAGCTGTGAAGAACTATTCATTTATGGCACAGTAGTACAAATGTCTCTTATTTGTATGGATGATTACATAGCAACTGTCAAATCTATAGTGTGCTCTGTTTACTTTAAAAACACTAGTGGGGTTTTCACATCTAAAACAATGCAAATGAAATGTTATCAGCCACAGTGCCACAACAGATACACTGATTCCATCTACTCACGAGGTTTAGCAACAGTGTTGCTCTCCTGGGCCAGCGGGGGTCCACAACCTGCTTGAGTGCAGGCACTGAGGTGGAAGCGGTAGAGGCTGCCCTCCTCCAAGCCCTGAAGCTGCCACTGGGTGGTGTCAGCCGCAGCTATGTTTATCTCCTGGGAATCAACCACCTCCAGTGTGGTCTCATTAACTATAGAGGAAGGAGAGAGATGTCAGGTCAGTTCACAAAGCCTGAGTGAGCCCAAGACAGAAAGACAGAAAAAGTCATCACTGCGGGCTCATGTTGTATGTTAATGGAACACAGCTATAATGAGGGTCAATGGTTGAGGGGAGGAAGGAGATGAAGAGATGTCTTGCTAGCTCATGCAGAAAGTGAATGTAGCAGATACATGTCGTGACAGGTGAGCTGAGGAGGAATACATTATGAAGAAAGGCGAGGGGAGATGAAAGGAGGGGATTGAGAGCTCAAGAGGAGGGGAGGGAGTGTAAATAAGTGGCAATGGATGAAAAGAAAAAGAGGAGGAGAGAAAATAAAGATGAACAGGAGCAGGTGGAAATGGAGGAGACACGATGACAGAAAAGTGTAACAGACGAAAATAAAATTACAATAAAAAACGAAGAAGCAGAAGGAACACAGAGACAAAAGGAAAGAGTAATCGTAAGAGAGAGGCAGAAGAAGGAAATCACAAGAGTAGCAGCATAATGTAACACCAAACTTGCATTATAGATCAAAGTACAGTGTGTCTGCAGACTGTGGAAAGATGAGAAACCCCCCTCGTTGATGTCATTACTGTGCCAATGCTGAAATGCAGGTGAGAAGTGAATAGGTGCCGCGGCTGCTGTGCCGCTTTGGAAAACCACTGTTTGTTTGCTGCAGAGAAACCGGGATATTTTCTGCGTTTGTGTCTAATTACCGGCAGTTTCAGACTACGCATATAGAGCCGCAAGCATTAACTTATTGTCGTTGAAATAACAGTCAACTACATTTGAAAATATTCTCAAGTTAAATGGTGAATCAGTAAAAATCTACAACACCCACAGCCTGCATTGTGTGGGAATATCTGTGTAAAGTCTGACAAGAAAGAGCAGAAAAGAGAAAGAGAGAAGGGGAGCAGAGTGTATTGAAGAGCTGGCCAGACTCTGTGGGTGCTGGTGGAGGCGGCAAAGGGCTGTCTTTGCCTTCACGTTTTACACAAAAGACTTCAGAAATGTCAGCCGACGAGAGTGTGGGCTTTGAAAACAGAGGAAGCGTAGTGAAAGCAAGCTTCTCACTCACATGTTCACCGTAACTGTTCTAAAGAATAAAGGTGGCGTGGGTTTGCATGAAGAAATACTTCTGAGTGATAAATGCTGAGGAAATTTGTATAAAAGCCACAAACAGCGGCAGCTCAAATTATCCTTTTGGGAGAAAACCTCAAGAAAGAAAAGATGTACGAAACACTGACAAATCCGTCAAAGCCTGCACAACTGGACTACTGCACACCATGTGTGTTTTATCAGTGTCAAACAGTGCAACCTAGTGTCTGCTATGATAACGCAAGAGAGGAGAGGAAAGCCAAGAAGGGTGTTGATGATACTGCATGTATGTTTTCAGGTTTATCAAATAGGCATCAACTTGTAGGCTCAGAGATAAACTGTAGGATCACACATCCGCCCTCTCCACACTTCCTCCCCCCCGACCTGATCTTTTCTCACCCACTCCCCACCAACACTGCAGCTACACTCCTGCTTACACTTCGCCCACAGCTCCTCACACTCCAACACAGCTACAGCAGAGGGAAATCTATTAACCAAAACATTCAAGATCTAAGTCAGAGAGTAATTAGTCAAAGAACATTGTGTGAGTGTGTCTGTGTGTGTGTATGTGTATGTGTGTGTGTACATACTGAGGTGGTACTGCAGGAGATAACTAGTCAGGATGCCGTTTGGCTCCGGCGGCGGCCCCCATACCAGCAAAACTGAGTCAGTCTGGATGTTGGAGGCGGTCAGGATGGGCACTTGTGCAGGAACTATGAAAGTGACATTAATGTTTATGTATCTACAACACAGAGATGTTTCTCAGGCAGTTGCTGATTTATCTGAAGGTGGTAAACATTATATCAACTGTGTCTTGTGTCTTTTTCATGTGTCTTTTCATGTCTGACATTTTTTCTTTTATGACTCAAAACAGCTTTTTTTTTTCTTTACCCTTTTCCTTATTTGATGAAACATCTAACTGGTGAAGCACATGACTGTTTCAAGCAGCCTTGTCATTTCACAAGGCTACAACACTTGCAGCCTTCACTATTGTCAAGACAAACTCAAAGAAATCATAAATAAAAATCAAGCCACCTTTTAGGACGTCTTTCCCTCCTGGTCTTAGGGTTAAACATTTTATTGTATCTACAATATTCAAAGACACCCCGCTTCAACACACAGACACAGACACACATACCACACACACATTTTTAAACAAATAAAATATTTCTATTGAATTACAGTTTTTATCAGATATGCTTTTTTCACAAAGGGTTCAATTACTTGGTTACACTTTTTAATTATCTATACTTCTTCTCCCTCAGAGAAGGAAAGCATCCAGAATTCATTTACATGCAAATGTTTTTTTAATGTCAAGTTTAACTACTGGACACAAAATGTCTCCTTCATTGTGTGCCCCCATCACACTGGACCATGATTGATTTCTCAAGCTTGTCAGCCAAGTTGGGACAGATCTCATCCAGTATTAGTTTTGGACGCTGATAGTGACGTAATTCACCTGCTGGATATTGGACTGATGTCACCCATCCAATATCAAATCCTAAATATACAGTCTACCTATAGTTACTTTATTTAATAGGGGTATTTTATAGCATAGATATTTATTTGTCTACACAGTTCTTGCACTAATAATTAAAATATTCACTCTGTAAATCTTGTGTCAATTTTTCCATTGCACTTTTTGAAATTCTGTTATTGCTTTAGAACTCATGTAAAGACGTGTTGCTGTGAACTGGATTCATCTCAGTTTTTAAAAAAAAATTAAATGACTGGCCTTAGCAATTTGCATCATAAACCTATTAGGAAGCGAAGCCTACTTAACCCACACTTTGAGTAAACTGCTTTGGAAAACATTCAAATTTAATGCATTTATGTACATGTTTTTCTTTTGTCTGTGTGTATGTGTATGAGGAATATGCATTTGTTGTGTGTTTGAGTCACCTCACCTCCCTCGGGAGTGTTAAAGGTCACCGGGTCACTGTTGGGTCCATTGCCTTTCTTGTTGAAGACATTGACAGTGAGTCTGTACTCTGAGAAAGGCTCCAGGCCTGGAACGATAGCGTGAGTCCTCTTCCCTGGAAACGACATGGACTGGCGCACATCTAAAATCTTGTTGGGATTTAGCAGACTCCGAGTTCTCAACCAGCGAACCTGTGAGAGGGAGGTAATAGAGAATTTAATAGAAGAACCAGTCAAGGAGGCAGAGAGGGAGAGAGAAGGAGACAGAGACTGAGACAGTGAGTGAGATGCAATTTATTTAGGAGCAGCAATAATGTCTGGTTTCCCTTTTAATGAGGCAGATGTTTGAGTCAGACATCACATGTGACATGAGCTGTGAATCAGAGATGTAGATGTTTTATCAATCACCTCAAGTGACGCTGAGTG
>JAPZDX010000002.1:10098629-10116399 GCA_029783625.1 Naso annulatus | reverse complement strand
CTAAGCTTCATGGACAGCTCATCCATGTAAATATTGAAGAGGACAGGTGACAAAATGCCACCCTGTCTCACCCCATTGAAGGGTGCAGATATACTAATAGCAGCTTTCTGTGGTATTTCAATTTTTGCTTGTTTGTTTTTGGTCAGTCGTCCTAGGACATTTGCTTTAGTCCTCTCCTCTGTCTTTTTATAAATTTTGTCAATAAAACTATAGTTTTTTTGCAGCCATAAGTGAGTCTCTCTGCAATGTAGCATCACTAGCTCTAACGCTACACTGTTACTTATGTCTGGGCCACACATCCTGCGTGCACCTCTGCAGCGCGTGTGCGTGGTGGAGCTGTTGGATCTCACCTACGCGTTGTCCACACAGTCAGCGTTCCTGTTGCAGCGCTGCTTCTGCCAGCCCTGTCTTTCTACCTAGAGAGTTTTCCTTTGATAATTCCCATTAATGATAAAATGTTTTGTGTCATTCTATCAGAAATTTAATTCATATTGAGTTTCTAAAGAAAAGCGTGTGCTCAGTGGTAATAATAATTAAAAAATAACAGAATAATAATATAATAGAATATACAGCAATCCCTCTTCATTTGGCCCGGTTTATTTAAAAAAAAATATGCAAGTCATGTCTGCATTGAAGTTACAGTGAATGTTGCTGGTATGATGTCAATATAACTGTCACCAGATTATTTCTCCATCTATTTTAGCAGAGAACCACACGCAGCACATGGAAAAAATAGGCAAGACTCCTGAGCTCTAGTTTTGCGTCGATGGAGTGTGGCTGCTCTAATCTGTTAGCGCTGGCACCAAAAAATAAGCAAGAGTTAAGGCGACACAGACACGCTGCCCACGCAGGATGTGCAGCCCAGGCGTAAGATTCACTTCTGACGTGTGTGATATATATTACAAATTAGGGTAATATTCACTTTAGATCAAAATCTGCAAGCATTAATACAGACAGATTTTCTTTTTATATAATTTAATAGATATTAATTCACTCTATGCCTAGTTCACAATAAAGGCCCAGACAGTCTGTCCATATTAATAACAGATTATTTGAACTCCCTCAAGACAGTGACAGCAGCCTCTTGCCTCAGCCAATGAAATATAATTAAGGGGATAAGGAATTGATCCTTGATTGTGTGCCCCTTTAATGTGTATTAATGAGGCCAGTGTATTAAAGGTTTTTTTGATCAGGAGCTGCTAATGAGTTTTTTAAAGATCAATATCTCTAAAACCAGGGCTTCAAGGCCAAATGTATGTGGACAGCTCGTTAAAGGTTTCTGTAAACAAGAAAATGTTGTTCAGCAGATACTCATTATCATGCGTGTTGAGCAGAGTCTGCTATATTTATGCACGTAAACAAATAGCATGTACAGGGAGCATGAACCGTAAACAGGAAATTGTTTGTTTGTTTTGCTGAAGCATTGATTTTTTTAATTAAAATAATCATTTATTGCATTGATAATTAGAATGTTTTGCTTCAGATTAGAAACCTCTTCAGAACTGGTGAGCAGTGTGAGCGGAGCTGGGGGCGTTATTATTCTGTGGCCTGTCTCACAGCTCTCTAGTGGTCTATTATTTCTGATGAGCCAACGCGTTCATTAGGACAGGAAACGGTAGATGAGGCTAAAGTAAAACATCACACGGCTTAATTGGTGGGATAATGAAAATAAATGATAAAACTCTGGTTCTTCAGGGCAATGAGGCCTTTTTTCATCTTTTACCTTTTAATTTGACTCTCTGCTTCTACTTACGTGTGCTGTTTCATCGATCAATTACCAGCAGTACCATGAAAGGGAAGGATTACAAGTTGGATGAATATTGGAGGATAAATCTTGAATTAACTTTTAATTCCTTGTGAAGGGCATGAATTCTCCTCAAACTCAAAGCTTTTAAAACATGTTTTTCTCTTTCTAATGCTGAGTTCATGAGATAGAGGCTTTCAACTAAGCATAGTAATCTCTCACAGCAATGTATTTTGGCTGGATGTGTTTTTTTGAGGTAAATAATTTGCTGCTCATGTTTTTCTCGCAGTATGTGGGAGCACACAGTCACATCTCACATCTTGCAGTCTTGTCTGTGCCTCTGCATGTGCAAGTGCCTCAGTGTCTGTTCCTGTGATTGAGCCAGGTCCCCCCAGCCCTCCAGACTCTGTGTCGGTGGAGGAGGTGACAGACAGTACAGCGCAGCTGGCCTGGAGCCCCGGGAGAGACAACGGCAGCCCCATCACCAATTACCTCATCCAGACCAGGACTCCGTTCACTGTGGGCTGGCAGAGGGTTAACACAGGTATGCAGCACTGGAAGATGAATTTTCAGCTTATGCCACGTGCGAAGTTATTCAGATAATGCATGGAAGCCTGCAGGGATTTTCTCTAACAGCTGGGAGGTCAGAGAGTAGGGTCAGCTGCAGAACGAAGGCTCTGGAGATGGGAGGGATTCAAGGTTGTACTCTGGAGCACTAGAGGTCATTGTTGCTGCTTTTACATGATCTCATTTAAAGCACTTTAATGACCTTAAACCAGCCTGGTCCTCGAACCAAGATCCTTTTTATCTCCTTGAGTCTATGGTTCTTAAACAGGGGGGTGGGCGCCACGGGGTATAGAAACACTGTGAGGGAGGCATGGATAACCAAGGGAAAAATATGGAGTAACAATAAGATTAAAAAAGTGATTTTTGTTTCCTTTGTGAATAATTATACCGCATACTTCTCATTTATTTTGATTTTTTAAAATCTCTCTCCCACCTTAATGTCAAAAAAACAGAAAACTATGTAAGCATGATGTGCAATATGACTTTGCAGAGTATTTAATATTTAAACACCTAGCTCTTGTTCCTGTGGTGGTTTAATGCACATATTAGAGGTTGCTTTGGACAAAGCATCTACCAAATCAATGTTACATTATGAAATATATTTTATTTTATCCATTTATTTGACTAGGACAGTCCTCATAGAGCACTACAAAGACAGATCTGTAAATGGGCCACCATTAGCTCAGAGGTTAACGTTTAACTGTTGTCCTTTGCTATTGTACATCATTAAAAAAAGGCCTAAAAAAAAAAGCATCAAATAATATACAGTATATTTTTATCTCGTATAAATTCATAAAAAGTGCTTGATATTTGGAAGTTAAAACCAAAACCATAACTAAAAAAGAAAATATATTCTATTTTGATTTATCAGATTAAGCCTTAAGGGCTGATTACACTGAAAAGCATCGCTAAAAAGGCATCGTCCGCAAAACCATTGTTTTCCTGGGGTACAGCACGCCTACAGCACACTCCTCTTTTGCCGCTGTGCGACATGCATAAAAGTTTAAATTATTTCAACTTTTCACCTCAAGGTGCAGACACACAGCTCACCTATGTCACTTCTGGCTGAAGCATCCAATTAAGTCAAGTAGGAGGTGGGCTTCACTATTCACCATGTCCTTCCTGTTTTGTTGTCGGGGAAACAGGAGCGGACACAATAGGATAAGGGCGAGCACAGACAAGAAGTTTGTACTGACTGTATTTTCCTACAGATGTGCTTCCAAGGTGTTTTTGGAGCGACTCCTCTCTGTGTGATCAGCCTTTTACGGTTGTTTCAGACTGTCCCAAAGTCACCCAAAAATCTGCTGCAAGTTCAAAACCGTTTTGTTTGTGTAAGAGAAGTTCATAAGTTGCTTTGACACCCCCAGTGTTTGCAACAAAGAAGGCAATGCTGCAGACAGCACTGCAAACGGCTAACTCCATCTCAGGTAGCTAATTTTTTTCTTTTTTTTTTTAAGATCTTTAAATTAATGAAGCTGCAAAAACTTAAAAAAATGTATCATTTACTCATTAAAATGTCTAAAAGCAACTCTATCCTTGTTATATATTCATTGGAGTTGTTTGCATTTTTCCAGATATTTTCAACAATGTTCAAACTCAGAGAAAAAGTAACTGACTTCTGAAAAGCACCAGTCAGAGAGTGACGAGGGAGGTCAGCAAACGTGACTTAACTTATTACGGATAAAACTTTTACACATCACCTCATCTGTCAGTTAATTATCACTTGAAATATTGGCCTTTTAGCAATGACATAAACAGTCACATGAGCCGACAGTGATTCACTGCATCATCAAACCTTTGCTTTCACTGATTTGATTGAGAGACCTCTAGTGGCAGAAATTACATTTTATGTTTAATAATCTTTCTTATTTATTCAGTTATTTTGTCAGTGTTTATAGTTTTGGCTCTCTTGCTTTACTTTTACTCAACTTTTCACTCTGATTTTATAAGGTTATGTATATACTGTGTGTGTGTTTGTGTGTTTTTTCTCCAGTCCCTGAGATAATCGATGGGAACACTCTGACAGCCACTGTAGTGGACCTCAATGCCTGGGTGGAGTACGAGTTCCGGGTTTTGGCCAAAAACAGTGTTGGGGTTGGAGAACCGAGCCCAGTTTCAGTCAAGACCAGGACAGAGGACGCAGGTACAGGAAAAATATTCCACTGTTTTTCCCTCAAATCGTTGATCCTGATCATATACAGTATATATCAAATATATATATATTGCAAGTGGTTTAGGATTACACTTCCATCTCGTTTTGTACTACTCTATAAAGTAGACAGTGTTTCTTATGCGGAGGTGTGAACAAAGTCTGTGTTGTGTAGTTCCTGATGCTGCGCCAGGTGACGTGGGTGGAGGAGGTGGCAGCAGATCTGAACTGGTCATCACATGGGAGGTAAGTCATCAGTCTTATGTTGTACTCTGTTCTTCAAATTGGCTGCAGTGAATCTTTTTTTATCCTTGCGTTATTGCTTAATATTTCTCCTTAAATCAAAGCCCCCTGCTCTGTTTGGCTCCAAAGTGTCATAAATTTTGGGTAAATTGAAGTCTGGCGCTGGAGTCCTTACAATTTCTTAGTGTCCATGTGCAACAGCGGCGATGTATACACAAACACAACGCTGAATCTGACAGTTATTGTCATTTATGAGGCTTTGATCTGTTGTGAATTGCTGTTTAGCCGAATCCAAACGGCTCAAATGCAGCAGAGACAGAAACCAGTGGGGTAGCTGAAAATAATGGAGATACTGAAGAAGTCATTAGTTGGCTGAAGCTATCTCATTAGTTGAGTTTTCTCATTTCATTAAAATCAGAAATACCTTTTCATTTAAAAAGCTGCACAGACGATCTGTAACGAGTTTTTTTTTTTTTTTTTTTTTTTTTTTTTATGGCATTTTACCGCTCATTTCATTTCGTCAGGTGGGTCACAAAAGCAATTTGTGGGTCACACACTTTTGTTGGCGCCATGAGAGTGGGTGGTGATTGTGTCAGCCCAGCGGCGGGGTGAACGTGAGTGGTTTGTATATGTTTTAATATCACTATAGTTTTGTGTTTCACTCTCAGCCTGTCCCCGAAGAACTGCAGAATGGTGAGAGCTTTGGTTACATCATTGCTTTCCGTGCCTTCGGAGAAGTCAGCTGGACTCACGTGGCCACCTCTGCCCCCGGTGCGTCGCGCTACGTGTATCGCAACGACAGCATCGCGCCCTTCTCTCCGTTTCATGTCAAGGTCGGCACTTACAACAGCAAAGGACAGGGTCCCTTCAGCCCTGTGGTCACCATCTACTCTGCAGAGATAGGTAAGAGGATGAATGGGAGCAGAGAAGCTTTTTCTGTATTTTTAAAAGATCATGAAAGTGGCTTTCAATGAAGCGACATTTATTTTCCTGCATGAAAAAAGAGAAAGGCGGGAAAATAAGCCAGCCGAAATTTTTCTACAAGTAAAAAATGGAAGCAAACTGCAACCCATTTATGTAAGGATAGACCGATTGCCTTCAAATATCACCACTCTTTTGAATGGCTATGCTAGAGTGAAAACTGGTTGGCATTTAGATCTATGCCGCCTCTCAGCATGCTGAGAGGGTGTCAGTCTGTCGTGTAGTGCTGGTCTATTACCAGCACCACCTGTGTGTGATGATTCATCAAAGTAGGGATCAACAAGAACACCGCTCTGTTATAAATGTAAAAATCGAAGAGATTTGTTCTGGTTGTCTCTGTGCTGTTGGAAGGCGGCAGCGATGCTCAGTCTCCTGTTGTCTGTTTTCAGAGCCAAGTGGGATGCCAGCGGGAGTCTGGGCCAGAAGTGTCTCAGCCTCAGAGATTGAGGTGAATTGGCAGGCTCTCTCCTTCACCCCTGAAAGGGTTCTGGGCTATGAGGTACGTTTTACCCCTTTAAATGGAAATAGAAATCACACACACAACACAATTCAAATGCTTGTCATCACCCGTGTTGCAGCTCAAAGCCATCACTTCCAAACTCAGCGTCGCCATGGAAATGGCTGTTTCAGTTGGGCGCCAAAATTATACAGTTCTTTGTACCAAAACGACGGGTAAACATGTTAGAGCGGTTTCAAGACAACAAAAGAAAATTGCCTGTCCACATGCCTTTTCACGTCGCTGTCAGTTACGGGGGTGTCATGATACGGAGTTTCATGATCGTCTGTGCTGCAATATGACACCAGACCTCGTGTCAGAATACCAAGAAATGCAATTGTGCCGCACCAAAAACTGTGAGCCGAACATGTTGTTTTACAGTCTGACACAGCAGCACCAGGGGAGGCGATCTTTAGTCTACAGTCATTTTTCTCCAAATAGAAAAGGACTAATTAACAATTACATTTTAAACCTGAAACGGTAGATTATGTTTTGTTTTACCTTCAAAAACAAGGACAGCCTGATTGCCTCCTCTGCATAATTCTGACTGAATAATCAGGGTGATCAAAGCACTTTAAGATGTTGTTGTTTTTCTTCTGCTCAATAAAGTCTATGTTGTTTAAATATTCCCATCGTGCCATTTCACATCCGAGGGACCTCAGCATCAGCTCACATTGATTAGTGATGATAGAAAATAGATGAGTCGGGGATGAATGTTATTTTGGGATCATTTATTTTTAGTTTAAACAAAATGGTCACTTTTTTACGGTTGCTGATTGATCTGTTGTGTTTTGGATATTGGAATGCATATCATAAATAGCTAGATTTTCATTAGTGGTAAAATAAATATTACATGCCATATGAAGCAGCACAGATTGATTTATTGCACTACTGAAACGATAAGTCAATAAATCTACAACGCAAAAACCTCGATTGTTAATTTTGATAATTGAAGAATCATTTTAGTCAACAAGCGTATATGCAAATCTGGTTCCAGCTTCTCACATGGGAGCATTTGCTGATTATTGCTCTGTGATTGTATGAGGGATGATTGATGAGTTCATGTCCAAAGGTACAAATTCGAGTCAGTCAATTTTAGAAAACCAGGCACGTTTATATTTTACTGAGCTCCTTCTTCATCTTGGGGATGAGGTAGTCGAATGAAGGTGCCAAATCAGGTGAACGGGGCAGGTGTCGGACGAGTTCAGATCTGCATTCTTGGATGACAGCATGAAGGCCGATGTTGTCTATTTTCTCAGACGTTGCTGACTTGCGATTTTCAAATACCCCTTACAGAAGTACCTTAGAAGGTATTAACTTTAAATTTTCTGGAAAATCTCCCAAGAGTTGAACTGCCTGTGCATGACATGACACCTGTATTACTCATCTCCCTCTAACTTAGATCACAAAGTTATCTATTACCCACTGTAAATTGAATTCCTTTGTTTTTGAGTGCCTGTTGGACAAAATAGGGATATGGATAGTGTCTCAGTGGGCTTTCAGAAATTACAACGTGCATTTTTATTTTATTTTATTTTTTACATAATTATGAGTACATCATTTATTAACTACTCAATAAGGAAACGGATAATTCAAGTCTCTACGAGGAACTTTAAACTGGTTGCAAAGCAGTTTAAATTTATTCTGACATCTCACATCTTACCTACATGAGCAAATGAGGCAATCGAGGATATTGGAGATCACTATCCTGTCCTTTACAAAGCCTTTGTCAGCTACGAAATGCTTTACAGCACTCAAACTGCAAGAGACAATTTGCTGTTTATGAACATGATTGATCCGCTGCTCTCTGTTTTACTGTCTGTGGTTGGAAGCAGGAGGATATTTTTGTTTAGATAATTTCAATGTTTGTGTTTATGGCCAAACTGGTATTGTGCTAATAAGTGGTGTGTTTCTTTCACTCTCCTCAAAACATATGCTTGCACTAGACAAGATCTACATGACAGTAATCAGTACCGCTTTTGTCTAGGGCCGACTGATACAGGATTTTGGTGACCGATGCCAATAACGATATTAGGGAGTAAGAAAATTCCAATATCCGATATTTCAGCCGAAATTCTATCTGTAATATTTTGAATGTGGTTATCAAATATGTGTGACAAAAATACATTCTGAGGGCAGGATATCTAACAACCTTTAGTCCAAACATCAGTGCACTGAACAGTTCGCACTTCACTAAATACCTATTAAATAATGAACCGCCCTCTGCTGGACAAACTATGTGATTACACTATTTTTAAATCACTAGTCCAAGCATTTTTTACAGCCTTAATAAACAGTTTTAACATCGGAACTTATTGCAGAACATATACGCTGATACCGATGTATCTGCAATAGGCCAACATCGGCCGATCCCTGCTTTTGTTCACACGTGCCGCCACAATCACTTTCAGTAGTATATGAATACTGAAACATTCATATGAGTTAAAAGAGAGAGACGATACTCTCAGCCGTGACCGTATAACAACATCACATGACTCTCAAGACATTAAAACGAACTATGAATGCTGTGTTGTGCTGCACGTGGGCACAAAGCCAATCCAAAACCATATATAATGTTTTAAATCCCAGTTGGCATGCTCTTCATTTTAAACAGGTGGTTTACTGGGAGGATGACACTAAACCGGAGACCATGGGGAAGGTTAGGGTGCCTTGGAACCAAACGTCAGTCACGGTGAGCGGCTTGGCAGGAAACACACAGTATTTCCTAACAGTCAGCGCTTTCAACACAGCGGGCACCGGCCCCTTCCTTCCTGCAATCAACATCACCACAAAAAAGCCTCGTAAGTTGCAGCACCCAAGACGCCCTGCTACTCAAGCGTTTGATTTTGTACCTACATTGATTATGATTCAAATGCGTGGAAACAGTATATACTTCTAATCTTATTCTTAGAAGTACTGTTATCCCTTGAGAGAAATATGGTGATTATTACATAATGATGAGAAATATTTCTGTGCTGACATGCAGCGATGAATCATTTTTATATCATGCAGCTCCATCCCAGCCACCGCTGAATGTTGAATGGACCTTAATTGGCTCTCAACTGTCTCTTTACTGGGAACCTGTAGTGGCGATGGAATCGGAGTCAGAAGTTACAGGTTACCAAGTGAGTTTTACAGTGTCAGAAAGCTTCATAGTCGCAAGTTTATTCCTCTCATGCATCAGACTGAGTGAAAGAGTGGACCCCACCTGTGCGGCGTCTCACTCCAAGCCCTCAGGCTGCGAGAATACATGTTTACAATGTGTCACCCACCTTGTTTCTCTCCCCACTCAGCTGTCATACAGGAGACAGAAACACAATGAAGTAAACACGCTTACAACAGCCAATTCGACGGCAGAGCTGACCCTCCCCGAGGAGGAGGACGACTACATCATCCACATCCAGACGCTGAGTGAAGGAGGGCTGGGCCCGGCCTCGGATCCCATACGAATCCACCAGCTCAGTAAGCTTGCAGGATGCTGTGTGGTTGACTTTGGGTCGCCCTTGTGCGAAAAAGACATAATGACAGCAAAAAATGAAAAACAAAAAGGTTATTTAAAGGTTTCATCCAAAATATGTGGATGTCACAATGTTTAGAGACACAAAAGGGAGGAAACATTTAAAACAATTCCCTGGAAGCTCACTCTTTCACAACTTCTATTTTCTATTATTTACTCTCTCTTGTAAATGAAGTCACTTTGTGCTTCTTAAACCTGACAGGGACATTTTGTCATCTGTTGACTAACCATTACTCGTGTCCCTAGCCACCACCGTTGGGCTCTTCCAGGCTTACACTTTGCTGAAATATGCAGCGTAATCCATCTCTGTCGCAGGGGTTGACTTCCTCTTGTACAAGATGCTATTACAGTCCCGCAGGAGTCCAGGGGGCTCTTCTTCTGCTCTAAATGCTAATTTGCATTGTTGATATTCTGTGTTGAATCCCTGAAAACAGCAGTTGAGAGAGATAGAATTCCACGCAAGCTTTTAAAAAAAAAAAATCTATTTGAAAAGGAGACTATTTTTTTCTGGAGATTCTGTGGATAGTGCAAAGAAAAAGACGCAGGCAAAACACATTAGCAGGCCAAACAGAGTGCTGTGTTTATAGAAACTAGTAGCTTGGAAACATCAGATGTGCACATGTGGTTCAGGAAGTTTCTTGTGCATGAATAATATATATTTTATTCGGGCCAAGGGTGTTTTATGGATTAATATGTCATTGCAGAAAAATACTCAGTGATCCACAAGAGTTATTTGAGTCTCTTAATTCAGACATGAGAAACTAGGGATGAGAGCGAACTGCGTCGGTCTCCAGTCCCTGAACACCCAGCTTCTTTAATACATTTTTTACTTACAATCTCAGTCATAAACCAGGACATAAATTAGTTTTATCACATTTTAAGTACCCCTGTGAAACATGCTGATGGGAGAAGTTTGCCTTCATGGCTCTCCACCTGAAAGCCTTACTAACAAGTTGTTAATGATGTTGAACGATCGCAGTTTTGTTTTCGGGGCACCAAAACTGGAATTAAGAAAATGTCATCGTTAGGTTTAAGTAGGTAAACGTTGATGCAAACTGCGTTCTTGGTGAGAGTTCTGTGTTTGACCATCCATCAAAGCTGCTCTAATCCCTACACAGACTTGCACGACAGACTACACGTCCAAGACACTTGTTGTTGCATATAAACAGGGCACTGCACAGTAATGTTCGTGTAGAAGATATAAATAGCTTTGGCAAGCAAGTATTCCAAGTTACATTGCTTGATCATCATCAGAACATGAGTTACATGTGTTTTTTGTCACCAGTGGTACATGCCAGTTTCTGATTTTATCATGGACCTGAAACTACAGCTTACGGATATGACACAGAGGCTAAACCTCATTTTGTCTTCAGTCTTGGAGACTGCGGGCTGTTCCACTGTAAAGACTGCTGTTAGGTCTCTGGGCTGCCGCCATAGACACAGATCTCATCATCAGATCTCATGATGAACATGTAGTTTGGTTCATACACGGCCTGTTGACGAAGATACTTGCAGACTCTGACACGGTGGTATTTCTGCTCGGAGTCAGGAAATCACAAACGTGCATGTATCAGTGGTCACAAAATGCATGTAACTCAGGTGCTGATGATGATCCAGTGATGTAACTTGGAATACGTGCTCAGGAAAGCTCTTGCTTGCACCTGCTACATGCACTTTACTGTGCAGGGCCTCGTTCATGTGCGACAGAACCAGTCTTGGAAGTTTTTGATCGTACACCACAAGTAAGACATTAATATTTTAGATGGATAGTTCAGTTGCTGTGATTATGTTGTCACTGCTGCCAACTGTCTGCTTCCTCCAGCAGGTTTAACATCAGTATTGTGGGTTTTTTGTTTTCCAGGTATGAGTGCCCGCGGCTCAAGAGCCTGCAGTGAGGACATCTCACCGCTCTCCCTGCTCCTCGCCATCGCAATATCAACTTTCAGACCATCATCATGACACAATGACAAACTTTGCTCTGTTTTTCAACCTTCTTATTGGTATTTTTTCCTTAAATTAGTGAAAGTTGCTTATTTTTTCTCTCATTTTTGGAGGTGACCACATACTGTACAATTTTTGCAGTGTTAGTTTGCGGGTATGAGGCAGCAGAAGAGTGGAGCCTGCTGTCAGACAACTAATTAGTGGTAAACGCTAGAGCTCTTTTTTTATATGTAGGTCCGTTTTGACTTTTCTGCCAGGTTGGGAACAATGCTCCATTTCAACTCTTTTTTCAAATGATACAGATGCCTTACTTCCATTCATGTGCCAAAGTAGTATCAGCCTAGCTACATGCTTTCCTCAGCGTTTTGTTCCTCATACTTTCCTAATATCGAAGGTCTCGGTGTACCTTGCAGAGGACAGTGATAAGAAGTTGTGTTTTGTATTTTGGAATCTTCTCAGTTTTCCTCTTCACATCTGAATTGGCGAGTTGGAACATGTTCATTCACCCGTGCCCGTGCCTTTGGAGATTCTCGTAACGCCATCACTCACAGACAAGAGTCACACTCAGTGTTTCAGAACACACTGCAGCCACCTTCGTCTTTACACGCTCCATTAAAAGTTGGTTGTGGCCCAGAAGAAACTCATAAAATGGCTCATATTGCCAGTGTTAGCCATTTAGCTTTCAGCATTTGATTGTGGAGAGCTGAATGTACCATAAGGTCTCCTGCAGGTTTTTAATGCCTCTGACCAGTTTTTGTGACAGATAGCTGATTGATGGATTGACTTTTTTCTGCATTCACTGAGTTTGCAAAGGTGTTACCTTTAACACTAATGCTGAAACAATCAGTCAATCCACGGAAAATACAGTAATTAACAACATATCACTGAAGTCATTTATCAAAGAAAAAAATTCCGAACACACTCGACAAGGTGTAGGTTGGATTGCAATCTGTTTGCATCATGGATCAAGCTCGGAGGGTTTTATCCCACCTTATATTACCACAGCCACAGAACAACAAACATCTGTGTCAGCATAATGAAAATATCAGTTATTAAATTACTTATATTACATTTTTACCTCACCTTGTCTGTTGTTCACAATAATAACTTGAAATACACAGTAGTTTCTGTATCATAGAATTCCTGCTTGTTGTTAAGCAGCATGTGGCTCAGTAACAAGGGTTTACGTCAAAGTTGACCCTCGTCAGAGTGGAGTCTGGTGATCGGGTTGTAGAAAAGTAGATTCAAAATCCCCACTAACTGTTGAATCATTTAAAGAGTTAGTGGCCGATTTTGGCAAGGATGTTAATTTACGTTCTTGCTGAGTTAGATGAGAAAAGTGATACCGCTCTCATTTCTGTGCGTTAATGATTGAGCTTGAGCCAGGAGTTGATTAGTGCTGTGCAGGGAAACCTGCCTGGCTCTATCAAAATACACCTACCAGCACCCGTGAAGCTCACTGATTATAACTCTTATCACCTTTGTTGAATCTATGAAGAGCAGTATACTGATTCAAATAGTCAAATAGCTTTGGAAATCCCCCTCCTTCTGCCACATACACACCTTTGGGGTAATTTCCCTTAAACTGATACCTGACCATCATAACCTCTTCATGTGGTGATTGACCACATATACATATAACGCAGTGAGAGAGTGTAAATGTTGCACTATGCACTGTGTTTTATTTTATTTTTTAAGTAATTTTTACCTTTTAGTTTGACTGTTCAAAACACATATGTGCATACATAGACTTTTGCCCGCCGATGTGGTCACATCCTACAAACTACATCTTTTCTATCGTAACCGAGCACCTTGATACCCAACTTAATGCACAGACATGAGAGCATGATAATTTTCTTATCTCACAGCAAGAAAGTGAGGATGCATATTCCCCAAAATGTTGAACCCATCTTTTAAAAGTGTAACTTCACTGATTGCACTCAGATCGCAGGAACACAGCGGTTTATTCCACCTGAGAATGAAAATGAATTCTTGGCTTCTGGAACTATAGTTTCACGAATTAATCTCAACTCAAGTTCACCTGCTGGCTTTATCCAGAATTTTTAAATCTCATCTATATCAGCAATTTCAATTTGCTTAAAGGTTCCTCATATAATCCACACAATGAAGCGAACTCTATTCACTGATTAAAACTGAGATATGTTTAAAAGATCATCTCAAAACGATAAATTTCCTTCAGTTGAGTACTTTGTTAAACTGATTGATTAATTAAAAATAACAAACAAACACTTGTGTCAGTAATAAGGTTGCCGAAAGGTATAAATACGGAAACATTTTTGATACCGTGTGTTTAAAACAACATAATCCTTTTTAATTTTGACATTAGTGTTAAAAGTAACGAAGCTTGAAGAAAACAGATTTTAAACTCAAGGCTGCACAGATGAAACAGTGGGAGAGAAAATCATCTGATCCACAACCTGTGGCTGTTTATATGTTGGTTTGTGTTCAGCAGCTTTTTCTGTGCCAGCACCGTGTGCAGGTTATTAATTTTAAAAAAGAAAACAATCATCGTATTTTGTGTCACCAGGACTTTTTTTCCTTTTTGCAGCAGTCTCCAAAGCGTCATCGAGTATTGTTTTTTATGCTAGTATATGCATCCAAGTTAAAAATTCTGATATTGTGACCAACATAAGTCAGAAGTGTCTGGTTACACGGTCTGGTTACAGATATTAAGTGTTCCCTGCCAGCCAGTCAGACTCCAGAATTCTCAGTGGCCATGGTAAAATACTTTTGATTTTTGGCTACTGCTCAAACAAATCAAGACATTTGAAAGCAGTAGTGCTTGGGAGAAATTGTGGATTTTTCTCTCTTTTCTGACATTTCATGGGCCGATTGACTAATTGGCAATAATTCAAAGACACTCCAATATTTGCAGCCATAGTCTTCATCCATCTGCGCATCACTTAGTAGCCGTGCCAGTCAACACGCATCATCAGCCATCACAGTCGAGACGAGACGCTTAAAGTGCTGCCAATTGTGCCAGTCTGATGATTGAACCCAAGCCACCAGCTTAGACATCATTTGGCAAAATATATGGTCAGCTGTGATTTAATACTTTGTGAATCTGTCCTTTCTTGTCAGTTGTATTGGCTCCTTTATGTGCTGTGTTGTCATTGTTTATTTATGTATTTCAGCGAAAAGCCCGCTGCTCAGGTATTCAGACCTGCTTCATCGTACCTTTCAATAGCCCAATAGTGGCAGGAGCAGATAGATCACAAAGCTGTCAGCCCCCGACCCGAGGGTCTATTTAACAGTCTTGCCTGACGAATGAAAAGCCTGATATGTGCCGTGATTTAGCAGACATTAAAGTATCTTAGTAAATTAGAGCAGGCCGGAGGGGATTCTATGGGAAAGGGCAAAGGAATAATGGTACCAATGACACCAACACAAGACTAATACATCAGAATTTAAGAAGGACTAAATCAGGACAATCACATCAAGATGAAACCAGAAAGATTGAATGGTATGTGTGTGTGTATGTGTGTGTGGTTATTACTTTACCCTACAGTGTCACGGACAACTGTTTTCAAAAGGGGCATTCTGCTATTTGGAAAAAAATTTATTTTAAACTCATCTCTTGTTCATAATGGTGGTTCAGGGCTTCAGGCAACTGGAACATTAAGGACATTCAAATACAGTAACACAAGGTCAATACGAGAGGTAGAGAAAAAAGAGTTGGAGGTAAAATTTCATTTTTTCTATCACATTACTACTATGGATAGTCAGTACAAAGGAACAAGTGAGGAGAAAGCTCCAGAGTCCAAGGCCAGGTCAGGTGCTCCTTGCAGGATACAGTTTGTACTAAATGTGAAGACAAAAAGGTTTTCAGCCCACGAGTGTTACTTTCAGGAAGCAGTCTTTGAATCCTGTTCTGTTGTTTTTGTGGCTTTACGTGTGGTTGATCTGTAAACATTCTCTCATCACAGGATGCCATTGTTAAGGTAACAAATGTTTACATAGGAAACGCATCTTTCTGGCTGATTCATTGATTTCGCTAAATTGAAAAAGACAAAAACTACAGTTTAAGAACTTGTGTCTTGGATACATAGAAGCATTGCCAACCTCTTTGTTTTTGTAACGTATTAGTACTGTGGAGCTGTTTTGATTTTTGACTTTGATTTTCTCTTGTTTTAATGTTTGATATAGTTCCTTTTTCTTCTCTAAAAAAAAAATCTGCACAAAGGTCAAGTGTTGCTTTGAGATAACATTTTCTAGCCAGCGTTGACTAATTCAAAAGCCAGTGCGATGAGATCTCTCTTGCCTACATACAGTATCCTGGACATACTGTATGAATTTTGTTGTGATTTGAAGCAATGCCCCCAGCTGGGAGACCAACTGTGGTGTCCTACTTCCAATTGTAATTCTCAGTCAAACCCAGAATCTGAAAAATACATGAGCAGAGAGCAACTATCTTAGCAGCTGCTATCACACACAGCCTTTTGGTGCAGTGACACAAACACTACCTGTTACAGGGTAGTCGGCCAGTGCACATTAGATAATACAAGTAGTGCTGTCAAGTAGTACTTTTTCTCTTTTTATACCAGTAAAACTTTGCAATTTTCTTGCTACTGTCCAAATCAGAAGAGGCAGAATTGATCATAAAATTAATACACGAGTTACACTAAAATTGTAAATCCATATAGGGTGGTGAAGAAAAATGCAACGAGATCTCAAGGGTGGCAACGCTTGGCCTTTCTGTCGTGACTCCTCAGTATTTTTGATGTCCGGGTGATCTCTGTGAGATCGTGGCAGTAACGTTTTCACATTGAAAAGTCATCAGCTGATCTTGATATGCTGAAGCTGTGCATGTACGATATCGTTTGGTGCATTTGTGTTTTCTAAATGAGGGAGTTAATAAAAACAATTCACAGAGGATTATTCTCTCTGACTCTGTCTTCTTTTGAGTTATGCGTATGGCACGGTGTCATTTTCAGCATCAGCAGTTTTAGTGTCTTTTACTGCTGGTGGTATTTGAGTGGTGCTTTGGGGCACCATCAAAGCTATAAAATGCATACTATTATGAAAAAGCACATAAATGAGAGGAAATGACAGCAGTAATGTCCTATTCAGTAGATAAAGAACACAGTTTAAAGATTTCTGCCGCACATATTAATTGTTTTATAAGAAAATAAGGACTGACATCACAGAATCTTGTGTTTTGAATACAAATATCACATGAAAAATCTGAAAGAAGACACAGTTTTACGCTAACATACAGTTTGTTTAATAGAGCAGCTTTTACAAAGGATACTGTTTAATTTCCTTGGATTACTAGAGCATGTATCTGCTGAAGTCCAGATATTTTTTCTACCAAAACAACGGAATGACACGGAAAGCTACTGTGAAATATTGATTGAGGCAGTGTTGCAGAGATGCTTTTAAGATAATAAGAGGGAGAGGACCCTGTGAAGAGATCAATAGGAGGGGAAGTGAAGAAAAGAGAGGTTTCTCCCAACACGCCACAGATCATCCATAATGAGCTGGTGTGTCAATACTTCAGCAATGGCTCTTAACATGTTATTGACCACTGAGTCACATCACTGCCCATCTGTAACTTATTTTCACACCAGACACTAAAGGACGGAAATTTCTGTGATTTTCGCACCCATACTATCAATTCTATCGCTGAAAACTGAGAAATATTTTGATTTCAGCTGTGGTTAAGATATCTCGTACCGAGATATTGACCGGGACGTGATTGGTGTAGCATATATTCCTTCCTCCAATACCCCGCAGCCCAGTGCAAATGCTGTAGCTTAGTTACTGTGCATTGCAAATATCAATACTGCCCCCTCATGGCACCAGCATGCTGGTGCAACACTTCATATGTGTGCCAATACAGACGAGATGGGGCTGTGTCTGCAGTGTCGCTGCATTGGATGGGCACACTGACCAGACCACAGTCAAGCCATGCAGTTAAAAAAAATGGATAAATAAAAATAATTTATTATAATAAAAAATGTCTCGAGTTGGATCTAAATCTGAGTGGTTGTAGCCACTGAAACCTGAAAAAAAAAACTTCAGGTGTGGCAGATATGTGAGCTGAAGATAATTTATTACAGGTGACATGTTAAGTTACATAGTAAACCATTCTACGTATGATGACGCTGC
>JAPZDX010000002.1:10053585-10064117 GCA_029783625.1 Naso annulatus | reverse complement strand
AACATACAAAAATAATGTGATCAGTATATATATATATATATATATATATATATATATACATATATATTTATATATATGTATATATATAGTCTTGAATGGATTGAAACACTATCTCAGCCGTTTGTTCAGTGTCATATTGCATTGATGCAGTTATTTCCACAAAACAAATTTTCCTCTACATTTTTTATCCACAAACCATTGAATTTTACTTCAGCAGCGAGGCAGAAGAGTGTTAAATAAGCAGTGGAGGCACTGTCGTGCAGAGGCTGTTTCAAATGCAAAGCATGTTAAGATTAATTGTTTTGTGCTTCAATGACCAACTGAATGACTTGTCGCCGAGAACTAATCTCATCACTATCTGTTCTGACTCCTGTGAGAATCTGTTGTCCAAGCAATCTGTGGTTGTCTGGCTCAAGACAAACTTTTAAAACCTTCAGTGGGACAATTTCCACTGGTAATTATGGCTGAAAAAACTGTCAGAGTTAAAAGCAAAATACCTGTCATTGTATTAGTTATATTCAGCAGTAGTACAGTGCTGATCGTAGGACAAGAGAGGCTGATTCGAAGGGGAAAAAACTCTGAAGTCATATAACTTCTTCCTGTACCTATCTATTGCCATGTACTGCTGTATTATCGTCACTTCTATCAGAGCAACTTACACGATCCATCATGGTAAAGTGGTGAGTTACTGTCACGGCTCATTAGTTTGGCTTTTTCACTGAGCATCAGACTCATGACCAGGAGCCACTCGTGGTGATAGTGTCATTTGAACAATGAGACTGCAGGGAGGGATAAAAATGGCACAAGATGATATTGACTGTCTTGTTTAAGCAGTGCAGGGACTTGTATGATGCGCACAATGGGGCTCTAATCACAAAGGTGTCTCTATTGTGATTAGCTACCAGAATTGCCCTTGTTTGGCTTAGCCTTTGCGCCTGTAATAGATTTGTTGCCACAGCAGCAGATGAGGATCTCAAGTAATTTTTCTCCCAGTATAGTGCTGCTGACTATTTTCAGGACGACTGGGCCCTTGTGGGATGGCAATTCACCTTATTGCAGTTGCTCTAACAACACAAAATCCCTTTATGTCAAATGATCTCACTGTGATGCAGAGACAAAAAGAAAAAAAGAAATGCATAGGCCTATGAGCTATTGAGATCCTAAATGTTACCCCAGCATTATGGGTGACAGCAATGGTTTTCGTTTATTAATGACATGAGAAATCTTCACCGCAGCAGATGAGGGAGTCTTGTCATTACTCATATTGGAAATCCATGTTTAATGTTCGGCCATCATTTTTCTCAGGCTTAACAGACCCGAAAATGTTTAATCAATTATACAAGGAACAACCCTCTATTAATATCCCTACTGGAGTTATTGAGTCATGGCCCGTCAGCACTATTATATAATTTCAAATCAGTGATATGCTGTGTGCATGCTGAGTTGATCTATTAAGTTGTAAGAAGTCACTGCTCATCACTTTCAAGGACTTAATAGATGCTCAGTAATTATTTTTTTTTGTTTGACATGTTTTCTGACTTATCAAAGTTTTGTTGAGGGAGCAAGTGTTTTGTAATTTTGTAAAAGAGAGCACTTTGAAACATAATGAAGGAAACAGCACAGCAGCGATGAGGCTCCATAATCAAGGAAGGAATTCAGGGATGAGAGCAGCACCTGTGTGCCATTTCTCATCCTTGCTTGTGCACACCAACGTCACAGGATGCTTTACTGCCTTATGGCAGTCCACTGAATCACTAAAGCTGGGGCCTGTTTGAATTAGCAAGGAAATGACCACATTTGTTATCTGTGAAAAAGAGCCAAGCCGGGCCAAATTGGAAGTAATGGGCCTGACGTCAGGAATGAAATCCAGCACAAAAAGGCTCAACATCAATTCATCAGGAGCCATTCTTGATCATTCTGGAAACCAGGGTGAGCAATAAATTACACACTGAACATGCTGGTTTAGTGCTTGGAACATTTTGTTGTGAATGCACTAAGGCTCTGTTATATTTATATGCTGTCATTGCAATAACGCTTAAGCGAAATCTTAGAGGATTATTTTTCCCATAAAATCTAAACTTTTAAAAAGCAGTAATATATAGTGTCACGACACTTTCTCCTGTTGGTTGTCCTGAGTGACTGTCAGGCTATGGGGTGGGCCTATGCAGTCAACGTCAGTATAGAGTAGTTAAGTCACGCCCATTCTGAAGGACCCTATAGGAATTTTTTTGGGAAGTGGTCAAAGGAAAGAGACAAATTATTTTTTGATCCCATCTAAATCCTACCACCAATCTCAAATACTTTTGTAACATGTTTAATATGTGTAATTTTTTTAAAAAAATGTTATTCAATTTTAAAGATAATTTTGCAAGTCACAAAAGTTGTAGTTTATCACACAACTGCTGAAGTTGAAATGGTTAAGGTTAGAGCAAAATTACTGGGTGGGGTATAAAAGTCCAGGAGAGTGGTTAAGTTTAGGCATGTGATCCAAATATTATCATGCCATAAGAATTTGGTTCAGTCTAGGCTAGTAATCACTGATGGTTATGTTTAGGCATGACTGCCCCAGACTTTCAAGGTGTTTACGGAACTGTCACAACCTTTGGGGAACATTGAGTCCTGGGAACACTGAGACCTGGGAACACTGATACGCTCCCATGTAAGTGTTAGCGATGTATATTGTGCGAGACATTAGACGTAGTTCACTGAGAGGTCTCCCAAAAAACGTTTTACTTTACTGTTTGATGACAAAATTCAACCTTCTTGATATGAAATATTATATTTTGAAGTGACAGACATCATATGTGTAATTCGTGGCACAAGTCAAACGGGACCAGAAAACAATTTATTTCTTGCCAAAGGATCGCATTCATGTTTTTTTCTGGTGCCATGGCCCGGAAGCAGAAGGGCAGGACTTAGGCGGGGATCTCACCGCGACGCACGTGTCCCCAGCAAAACCAATGATTTCCTATGGAACGGCGCACCTGGCGTGCGCTCCTCCCCTGCGCCGCATGCTGTGTTTTTCTCGCAGTTTTTTAGACACGCATAAAAGTTAAAATATTCTCAACTTTTCATTGCAAGGCACAGTGTTGCACCACTTGTCAATGTCACACTTGGCCCAGGCAGCCAATCAAATCAAGCGAGAGGCGTGCTTTACTAGTTCACCATTACCTTCCTGCATTGATGCCGGGGGATGAAACAAAGAAACACCATGGCTAAAGCTGACATGAAACTAATTCTTGCAGTTTTTAATTATGAAGAACTTTATATTTCAAGGTCACCACACTATTCCAACACAACTCAGAGAACCCTTGCATGGAGTTGCGTGAGCACCCAGGTGAATCCCTCTGGTGAGTAAACTCCCGTTTACTAAGCCGATAAATTAGCTAGCTAGCTCGCCAGGTTGCACGTGCATCCCGCCAGGTGCATCAGCTGTTTTGCTCAATGCGCTTTGGCCAAGGCGTCTTTGAAGCAGCCGTACTGATCAGTGAGATCGCCCCCTTAGGCACTCTACAAGCAAATGCTGAGGGATCACATGTGGGACAGATACAATAGAGCACCTAAGAGAAAGAACCAGAAGACACCAAATGTGTAGAGTGGTGTTGCGTGAGTTTCTTTGAGAGGAAAGACTCTTGGAGAAATTCTGCTTTCATCCCTAAGTTACATTTTTGAGTTGCTGTCTGCATGTTTATGTTAATAAATGAACTGACGAGAGGAGTCCGAAAGGAAGCCTTCAAACTACACGTGGTGCTGGCCAAGCACAAGGGCCCCAGGTGCTGAAGCAGATTGCATCCAGAAGAACAACAATCCAGGTAAGCCCAATCTTTACCTTCTCTTGTCTGCAAAATCCATCTCTAACTACATACAGTATGTGTGGGTCACAAGCCCCGGTAACGTTTCTCCTAGACGAGAGACAAGCCCCGGGGTTGTGGTGCCATGGCGACAGGCTATTCATTAATTCAGGCGTATTGGGAGAGTATATCCAGCACAGTTATCAGAACAAGATGTTGGCAATATAGTCTATGTTTCTTCAAATCATATTTAAGAAAGAATCCACGTGGAATTTATTCACGTATCATTTCAACAATTCTACAATACATATCAACGTGGTTCACATTACAAGCATAAGCAGACTTTCTCATTGACAAGAGTGGATGGTGGTGGTAAAACACCTGCCAAGCAGAAGACGGCTGCTCCAGACAGCTTTAAGATCTGTTCCTCACCTTTCCTCTATTGTGGGTTTAAACTTCCCATTTTAACTGACAAACCTGGGTTATTTTAGCAAGATGTTGACAAGTATTTCAGCTGGGTTTTCTTTTTTGGTGATGACAAAACTGTTTATTTTAAATCAAAATATGTTTTATTCCAAACAGAACTACACTGTTTTTGTGCCTGAACCCAGAGCTTCATCACAGCAGTATCACATCATAAAATTGCAGCCCAGTTACCAGAATAAAATGTTGGCGTTGTATGTTTAAATGCCAGCGTTTATTCTGGCAACTGAGTTGATATAGCTGATATAGTGAAGTGGGACATCGATCTATTTTGTTTTTAGATGAAGGATATAACTTTCCAGACAATAAAATTAATCATATTAACTAAAAAATGCACTTTTTAGAACCATGAAAATAACTTGCAAGTATGTTTTTTAACAGATTTTCATTGATATAAACCTTACTTAGTTGAATGATTGAGTTCATATGATAAAAATCTCAGTAAGTCTATAGGAACTATTTCATAACAATAAATTGAACTTGTTTAGGTTGGCAGTTGGATTTAAGGTATTCATCTAAATTAGCTGAAAACTTGACTCATCCACAGAATGAATCCAAAAAAGAAAAGTTGGCTTCACTGTGATATAATATTTGTAAGAGTTAAAATCTTTCATTTATAAAAATCCTTCATGTTTTACTAATTAAAAATGATTTTATCAGATCATTTGGCCTAATATTTCCCTTGTGCATTGTCTTTGACATTGATTATATCCACCTCAGTGACACAAAAGCATCAAAAGCATTAACTGTGTTTTTGACATTTATCTGTGTATTATGCATTCTTAAAGTCCCATTTTTTACTTATGTGATTTTTTCTAAACCACCTCTCAAGAAAGCTTTTGGTTGTACAAAAGCATGAAGGGGATTGAAGACAGTCTTTAGCATAAAGCCACTGCAACATTTTCAGGTGTATTTTGTTTTATGCAATTTAATGTACTCCCCGTGCCTACGCACAGTAAGCAAGAACAATGTGATGTTAATGGAAACATTAGACTGAACCTGCTGCTCCCCACTGAACAAAGAAATATGTTAATATATATTGAATGCATTCAATCAATTCTGTTTCTTTGGCTCATGAACATTTGGCCTCGAGCCTCCAAGTAGAGGCAACGACAAAATGAGTCGCAGCAGCCAGAAGCAACAATATTCATACCTGTTTTCTGTGTTGTGTGAATTAAATGTGGATGTTCCTGCCAGCATCATTTTACATTTCTACACTGAAAGCTGTCGATCTCACAGACATGAAACCAGACACTGACAAATGAGAGCAAAAATATCCATCACTGAGAGACATTTTGGCTTGTGCTGCTGTTAAACCGTCTGTTATTTGCAGCAGGTTGTGTGCTGTGGAAACCTGAACTCAGTCGCTTCTGCAAAAGCACAGTGGACGAGCAAATTACGGTGGATTAACTCCACATTGTTCCTCTGTGTTCAGTTCAAGTGACACATCCCCACTTATTCAAGTCCTTAATTACAGTTTACAGCATGTGGGCGGTTGAGACTATGTACTGTGATTGCAGCCAGCGAAGGGGAGACAGAGAATGAGAGTGAGGATGAAGATGGCAGGGGGATGTCATAGACAGGGTAAATACACTCATAAAGTGTACTAGCATGGCTGGGAGTATAATTTGTTTCTAGTACGAGATGTCTAGAGAGAGGCAACAGAGGGATTGTAAATGGTGCAAAAGTGAGAAAAAAAATGAACTTTCCTCTCTTTGCCTCCCTCCAGCATCTGATATGACGATGATCTGAACCCTTCTCTCTCTCTCTCCCTTCATCTCCATCACTGCCTTTGTTAACTCTCAGATGCAACACTCCATGTCTTTTCGTCTTTCCGATTGATCTTGGCTGGTCTATTCTTCATTTAATGACTGGCTGACTTCCTATAAGGAAGCACTTCATTACTGCACGGTACAACAAGCAGCTGAAGCAGTGCGGTGGGGACAGCGCCTGTCTTGCACACATGGACATTCAGGATTTGATCAAGCTGAAATCAAAATGGCCTGTGCCATGCGTCTCTGCACGTTTCAGATGCATGTTCAGCTGAGCAATTGTCCATGGTACAGCACAAACACACCACTGAGTTTAGTCAACGTCTCGCAAATGTGATTTGTTGATGACGCACATGGAGAATACTTGCCCTAATATTGAGATGTAACCTGATTCTTATTTACATGCTGTACTTGACAATTTTGATTTCCAGATTCTGGTTATTGCAGATGCAATTGAGAACTCCTTAATATGGCATCACCATATTTTTTATGATCATGTTAAATAAAAGGCATCATCAAAGGACATTTTGATGTCAGTTTTCTCACAATAAATCACTGAGCATGCTTGTGGGTCTAATTTAAATTAACTTTCAGCTACAAATCAGAAACTGTCCTCATACCCGAGTCAAATGACCACATCTGTTGTCATGATTTCATGACATTCACTGTCTAAAGAGCAGCTTCACATTTGTCTTCAGATGACATCACTTCAGTCAATCTGTCTGAAGTGCCTTAAAGGAAAATTTGTTCAAATTCAGAATTTTGTACTGAACTGCACAATACTACAGAAATATTACCATTCTATTTGTTGTTGTTTTTTTTTTAATAGTGAATCTTTTATAACATGATCAAGCACCTCGAACATTTCTTTGCAGCCCAGCTTTCAGACTTCCAATTTTCTTTGATTCACATTTAGATTATTTTCTCATTGTAATATCCAAAAAACAATTTAACAGAAATTAAAATGACCACATCACAGTTGTATGCCTTCACAGACTATTGAAGTTTCAGTTTTTATGTTCCACGTCAGACCTTTTGAATATAAGCATCATTATCACTTATAAGACATTCATGAGAAAGTTATCCATAATTAGCGCTGAGTTATGGCCAAAAATGGGTTTTTTGAGCCTACCGTGACCTTGACCTTTAACCATAAAATTGTAATCTATTTGTAATTCTTTTTAATAATTTGTCATTTTAATTGCACATCAGGACATTGTTGAGATATCATGTGAATGCAATATGTCAAAAATGCATTGAGGTGTAAACTGTGCATTTAAATCAGTTAATCAAATCAGTTACTCTTATACCCGTGAGATTTGATAAATATTCTAACGGTATGATCTCTTACATCCCCGTGGTTTAAGTCTTATTGCTCTTTTATGTAGTACACACAGTTATCTAGTACTTGTCATGTATGTGGAGTCCCACAGCTCTGTGCAGTAATCAGACTATGGAAGAATAAAAGAACAATACAGAATATGAAATGAGGCAAAATCCTACAAAGTCTTTGCCTGTTCAAAACTACAATGCTTTCATACACTTTACTCTTTACATAACTCATATGAGATTCCTTATAAAATCTGTGGTCCATCATGACCCCCTGAAATGTTGTTTCGATTATTCTATCAATTTTATATTTGTTGATCCTTTTCCTTTCTTTCTTTCTTTCTTTCTTTACAAAAATTCATAAATTTACATTCACATCACTTTAATCCAATTCCAGTTTAGCTTGTAATGTGTTAATCGTGCTACTCTTCCTTTTGGGTCCGTCTTTATTATTGAATACTGCCTCCAGTCCACATGGCAACAATAAAAGGAACGGTTTTTCACACTCTCAGGTACGACCTAACCGTGTGAGAAATTTGACCTCAGGGTGTGAAAAGATTTTAAAGCAGAACAGCTATGACGAGCAATCAATGGAATAGCTATTGGCATTTTACAGGGATATGTTTTTTTCTATTTTACAACATGCTGCATAGCAGATAACAGTCCCTCAACCAACAACATCTTCTGGTCCACTCAATAAAACAAACAAGCAGTATATTATGAAGGATCGGCTGTCTCGCGATTTCTAATTACTACAGTTACGGCGTTTCAGTGCCAATCACTACATTGACATTTAGAAAAACAGAGTAAGCATCAACCTTAAAACATGCTGTCAGACTCCTGATTTTTTTTTTCTCATTTAAATTTTTTAATGTTTTCAGCTTTGAACTGAAAATCACGAGCATCTGCATAACACATCACCAAATAAAACAAGATTACACAAATACAAATGTGCAGCTAATTGTACAGTAAGTACCAAATCGTGCTTTTGAGAGGCTAACAGTGTTTTGTATGCTGTGTATTGTCTGCTTCTCTGAGTTTAGTATAGTAGTTTAAAAAGGAACAAAGTGATCTGTTTAAAGCGTGCAAAGATACATAAATGTATTTTTAATGGCTGCCAAATAAGAGTTATTAATAGATTTGTGATATACTAATGTGAAATTTTAAAGTGTCTGCTAATTTCCTACTGTTTATGTTTATCTAGTCATTGTTCAGATAAAGTGATGTGTTTATCAGTAGAGTTAAATTTATTTAGGGCTGACTATGTTTGGTGTATTTAGTACATCAGTCTTTATTGTGTATTTCAAAATCTGTAATAATGTAAATTAATATTAACTTCTTGAGTCATTCAACTTCAGTTCAGTTATAAGTCATTTCCAATTCTTGTCTCCCATGCCCTATATTTTTGTTGTAACTCTTAGCAAGGACAGTTGTTTAACTCTGCTAGAAAGATAGAAGTGAACAGAAGTAAAACATAGTTGTAAAACAATAAAAATGCAACAAATATAAAACAGCTTCAGCTGTTGTTTTGTGTGTATGAACAGTTTATTGCACCTGAGTGTCTATAAACCACTGTAGCAGCCTCCTGGAGGCTGCAGTGTTCATACCACAATAAAGCTTTTGGATAAATTAGAATGTAAAATATAAAAGGTGTAAGTTTCCGCTTCAAGGGCACTGACCTCTTACAATAAGGATTTTCAAACCTGCAGGTATGTCAAAGAAAGAAGGCTAAGTGGTCAGAGCAGTCAGTCTTTCCTCTTGTCAAACAGCACAATTTTTTTCCTGAGGGGTTTATAGAGGATTAGAGTAAAGCTGCTGCCTGGGAAATCTTTATAGCAATTGTGCAAAAACTACTTGAAGCCAAAAAGAAGAAGTTTGTCAAAAAGTTTAGTGTTAGAAGGTGTGATGTGGTTCCTTTAAGGGTACATCCATGTGGAAAAAAGTTCTATTTTACCTGGTAGATCCCACTGACTGAACTTGAAGCAAAAGCCAGAAAGCTTGAAACTGATTTATACTCCCAGAGGCAACGGAAATGAGACCCTGGTGCTAAATGATGCATAGAGCACAAATGCCACAGTAATTATTAATAGTTTTTTTCTGATAAAAGTTGCATGTTCTGTAATGCTTTGTTTGGTATCAAAGGGTGTCATTTCTGTTTGTGCATCACAGCAGCATATCAAAGCCTGAGCGGCACCTGGTTGATTTCCAGAAGAAAAACATCTGCCATCAGTCCTCTCCACATCCAAGCAGCTAACAATCAGGCAACAGAAAAAAGGTTACAGCACCGTTTAAACCGACTACCATCGGAGAGGTCATTTGCAAAGCAACATGGACGTTGATGTTTATTCAGATAATTACTGTAATTCACTTCAAATACTAGCCATTAGTGCTTTAGCATCGGGAAAAATGGGGGTCGGTTATTACAAGCTTACTTATTGTACGACTGTTGCTGGTTAAAAAGCCCCATCACTTTTGAATAACATCAATACCCATATTACATCAAAACACACAGCAGAAACGCTCTCCAATTCCTACATTGTAAAACGATTATCATTTACAATGACATCTGACCTCAAAGCATTTAACACAGTGCAGACATGATGCGGTCTGGTTTCGTTCACTCAGAAACTGTTGGCGTAACGCTCAGTGTTTTTGTCCACGATACAGTAATCATGGTAAATGGACTGCACTTACATGGCGCTTTTCTACCTTACAAAGGGCTTCACAATTTGCCTCTCATTCACACACACAATGACAGCACCAGAGCTGCGATGCAATTTGGGGTTAAGTGTCTTGTCCAAGGACTCTTAAGCATGTGGGGATCGAACCACAATTAGTGGACAGTCTGCTGTGCCTCCCAGCCCCTTTTGTCAAGGTTCAAACAAATGCTTAGGGTCAGGAGTTTTAATTTTTTAATGTTTTTTTAACAGCTTCAGAAGTCAGGAGAGTAGGTACTGGCATAATTTAGGGGCAGAGTCTTTCTGATCTTTTTTAGTTTTAAGAGCTTTAATGTAAGAATTAAAACTACTGCTACTTCTTCTTCTACTACTACTACTACTAATAATAATAATAATAATAATAAAAATAAACAGGTTTTATAAATCCAGGGTGAAAAAACAACAGAAAGGGGTCCTTAATGAGTAAGGGTTTTCGTTTT
>JAPZDX010000002.1:10036003-10046128 GCA_029783625.1 Naso annulatus | reverse complement strand
AAAAGAAAAAGAAAGAATTAGTTTACTTTAAAGTACGTCACAGGAATGAAAACAATCCTGCTCTTCTATAGCTAAGGGCAGAAACACATTTTAATGCTCTTGCAGAAATAATAAATTAATTCCATGAAGTGTTCTGGAAGTCAGTCGGTCTGGTCTAAGACGTGGTGAGTGCTAGTCATTTAACCTTCATACATTATGCAGCTTGTTCTCTGCAATCCCAGCCCTACTCCTCTATCAAAACAGTTATTATGGGGTTCTTCAGTCGCATGAAATTGCCTCTCATTTGACACTTTTGTATTCACTCACTAACGTTTTCTCCATCTGTGCCCGACGAGTGGGGCAAAAGAGCGCGCCTGTCTGTGTGGATGAGAGAAAGAAATGCACTTGTGTTGATTTATTTTTAGTTTTGGTTATTTTTTCCTTCTTCTTGTCTCTTGGAATTGGGTCAGCACCACTTCTCTGGGAACTTTCCTTTTAAATAGTCTCATTATATTAACTTTGACTCAACTGCTATGTTGCTACTTACTTTGGTCTTTGAAGGCCACCATAACTTAGCAAGGCAAGGTACGTACTGACCCATACTTTATCCTGGCATTTGCAGCACAACAGCATCATAAGGTTTTCTGACCACATGGGAAAAGGTTTGTCTCCAGCATGAAATGCCCAGACAGTCCTCAGGGCAGCTGGGTGCTTACAGAGCAAACATGCAATGTTACCTGAACACTCAGTCAAAATCTAATCCACCAAGACAGTGTGACACATGACAGCACAATTGACTGCCTATCTCACTCACTTCTAACTGTTCAGCCTAGTCGGAGCCAATCCTACAGGAATTACGCACACCATGAAACCCATTAACCAACAGCTGGAAAATATCTGGCAGCAGCATGCAGCCAATAGACTAACAGCTGACATGCCCATAGGTTAATGGAGGTTCACTGTGTTAAAAATGTACTGCTTTTTTCATAATTGTTGACAATGTTTCTGGCAATGGAAAAACATCTATTTCAATTTATTTGGAAATTTGAATCAGATTTTTTTTAGAGGATTAAAACTAAAGTTCTGTCTCAATACACATTACTCAGCTTTTTATCACTCCCCCAAATCAAAAATACATATTTTTTTCTCTTGCTTGTTGTACTATTGTATCTAGATTGTTTTAGTGAGTTGCTGAATTTTGGAGATATTAGCTAGCTAGCTAGATTAGATGTCTATCTTCTCTAGAACAAAATGGAACAAGATGGCACTCGGCTCCATTAACCACGATTTTTCACAGATCTTGTTGTGAGCAGTCTTAAGTAGGAGCTATTTTCTCAGAGGGAAGTGAGCATCTGCTCATAGACAAAAAGCAAGCTATCAAGCTAACTAAGCCAGCTAATGTTAAAGCTCAGCCAAGGGGGAGGTCATCAAGATTTACATCCTTTGCTGTCACAAACGGGAGCCTCTTGTCCGTCAGCAGATGCAGGTTTCCTTCGATGCAGTGATAGAGTTGCTGGCTGTGTACGGAAAACAGTTCCTACATGAATGTGCTCACAACAAGGTGTGTGGATTACCTTGAGTCACAGGGTCATCAATTCGAGGAAAGACTTTACTGTTGAATTTTTTAAAATACAGTATTTTGGCACTACAACAAAAGCAAACTATTTTTTTTGTTTTGGGATGAACTATCCCTTCAGGGTAATTAGAGGGAGTCTCAAGAATACAGAATCGAGTCAGTGTCAGAAATATTTTACATTATTCTACATGCACTGAATATTCATTAGTAAAAAAGGCGAGGCGACAGCTCAATAAAAAGTTTGAGGTCTTGTTTATTTTAGAAAATTCCTCATACCACCACCCAAAGTTTTTAAAATGCACCTTAAATCACAAACTGTGCAGTCACATACAACTTCCCTTTGTAACATGTCTTTTGTCATTTAAATAAAATACAAAATGTGAATTTGTTAGGGACTCAAGGCAATTCTTACAGGCTTATAACACAGCAGTGACAGGTTACTTTTTAAGAGCCTAAATCTGCGTACACAGACCCAATACAGAGTAATAAATAGATCTTTATGTTGCCTAACCCTAAACCTAACCACCTCCAACACATCATAAGTGTGTTCATAGTGTGTTATATATGTTCACACTGTGTTATAATGCATTACAGAGACAGGCTTGATTAAGTGTTACCAAATGATCCTTCCACAAATTTAAACACATCATTCGTGTTGCTCCAGAGACCGATGACGAGATGACAGCCATGACAAAGGTCATCTTCCACAAGACCTCTGAGTCACACATTGTACACACATCACACAGCCACTAGACTGATACGTAACTTCGTTAATAGTATATAACAGTGGACCTTACAATAGCTCTCATCCAGAAATTTCAGTTCTATGTAACTCAAACATAAAGCTTTTTCATTACCTATAAAATCGCCAAAAATGTGTTCAGTGAGGCTTGCATGTGTGGTGTGATATACATCTTTTTTTCTGATTTTTGCTGTCAGAAAGATACATTAGTCTGTACATACCATTCAAATCAAGGTAGTTAACTGGTTGATATCAGCCTTTACATTTATGTCAGTAAAACTGTTACTCTCAGCATGATCCCACCTTTACTTTCCATCAATGTTACACTAATGTAGTGCTGTACAAGTTACTCTGGTAATCATAGTACGTTTTACTACCATTCACTCTTTCATGTGGAGATTCCCTAAATGGTCACACACCAGTTAATGATAATATTTACACCACAATGCACGTACATTAAGAAGACTGTGCTACAAAATGGAAAGGAGAATGCCATATTTAGACAAGTGTACATTTGTAAAAAACAAAAACAAAACCTTGTTGTGTAAACATAAAAGAAACATTTCAAACTTTGGCGGTGTAGAAGAAACATAACATTTGTCTCTTTTTGCAGGCGTCACTGTGGAAGACAGCAAGCAGGAGCAAGTCATAAAGCACAGAATCAAACTGGTGGCCCAATGAATGAACAAAGCTTTTCTTTCCTGTGGAGACCCTCAACATTCAACATGTAAATGCCACTGTAAAGATAGCACATATAAATTATTTGCAACAGACAAGTTTTTTTGTCACTCACCATATTAGCCTAAGGTTCTGAAATGAACGCAGTGCATTGTTTCTGTCTTACCTGGCAGTGTTTAAGGGGGAGCAGAATGTAATGTAATTACAGAGGGCAGCTGATTCAATTGCAGACTTTATATAAAACCTTAAAGCAGTAATTCCACATTTTGGGTAATTCGTATTAGCCTTCCTGCCAAAAGTTAAATGAGAAGACTGATAACATTCTCATAGCGATCCGTCTGCTGGAGCCACCAGTAAAGCTTAGAACGAAAACTGAAAACAGCTAGTCTGGGTCTGTCCAAAAGTAACACGATCCACCGACTAGCACCCCTAAAGCCCATTAGTTATTATATGTTGTATGTTATTTAAAAGCAAAGTGTTAAAATGGCATGTTGTGGTCATACTGGCCAACTGTACTAACTTTATGGTCTCTTATCATTGCAGTAAGTTTACAAGGTGCCGGTAGATGAAATCTGTTACCTTTAGCACAGAGGCCGGCAACCTGTTTCCAGTTTCTATGCAAAGCTGGGTTAGCTGGCTCCAGGCTTATATTCTATGTTTAATATTTATCTTATTCTCAGCAGTAAAGAGAATAAGCATATTTCCTTGGCACAATTGCTCACAGTTTCACATACAGAGCTCAATAATAAGGATAACCTGATCAGGGGTGAATAAAATGAATGTTATGCCAGTAAGTCTAGCAGCTCACTTGCTGACCATTGCACAATTAAAACAAACAAACAAACAAACAAACAAAAAACCTAAAACAAACTGCTTTTTTGCTGGGGCATTACACGCGTGCTCAAGGAGTGAATCATCTCGCTTCCTTTAAATTTTCTGTTCAGAGTTGTAACAGTCGGGCACCAGGTAGATTCTTTGCCTCACTTCACTGGCATCTTGCTTGCATGGAAGCAAACAAGGTTGTTACAACTGCTAATAAATAAATCAATTGATACAGGGGCAAGTAAAATTTAACTTCAGGCAACTCAATTCCTGACCCACTCTCCAGGCTGGGCAAGTTTCAAAAAAAAAAAAAAAGCATTAACGCTGAACCCTGCATGGATATGTTTTTTTTAGCTGTGATTATTTTCACAGCATTGCAAACATCAAAATAAGGAGCCAATAGAGAGCTGGTGCCAGTGGTTAATGCAAACATGTCTTTGATAAACATGAGCTGTGCAAATCACTATGCTCCCTCTTGAGGCGAGAGCATCAAGTGGTTTGCTAGTTTTACAAAATGATGCAAACGTCAACATCATTAACATTCATGGATTCCAGCATTATGGATATTATCAGTACCACAGGATAAATCCCATTCTAATGACCCCGAGGCAGGTAATGTGAATTCTTATCAGTCTCTGCTCAGGTGAAGCCTTGGCCTACTTGCTGCTTTGGGCTGGCGTTTTTACGCCCTCCTCTGTGCTTCTCTCACTGGGCTGCTGGCTGCTGGCTGCTGTCTGGCTGTGTGCTGCTCCTTAAGGACCGCGCGGCCTGAACCTGCTGGAGACGTCTGGCCAGCTCAGCTTCGCAGGCCTGCAGCAGCGTCGTCGTCCTCGTTTTGTCCCAGCCCAGCACCTGCTCCATCGCTTCCACCCCTCTGCTCACCACCATCTGAATACACAAGGCACATTTGAGAGGCTTTGTTTCAAACACTGGAAATGTGGACATGAGAGACTTTATACTGACTGCAACGCACTCCAATCAGTCAGTCCGGTAATAAAGTCTATCCTTTGTGAAGCTTATATGACGGTTAGTATTTGCTGACACTGTCAGGGAAAAGCTGTTTTGAGCCTGTAGTTTGTGGTGTTGATGTTGATGATGAAGGTATGAATGCGTTGTGTCTGGAGAGTTTTACATAATTGCTTCATCAGTTTTAAAGCTGTTTATTAGACTCAGTAGGGTATGTTACAGCATGAGCCTGCACTAGAAGAGATGACATAAGAATATGATTAAGTCCAGGACAGTTGAAAAGCGGCTCCATATGGTTTTTATTATGTAAAGGCATCTTCACAAAATAAAACTACAGCATAAACTCTTCAGGGCTGAACTGTCCGAGGCATTTGCAGTTTTATACCGTACATGTAGAAATATCTAATTTGTAGTGCTGCCATTCTGCATCTTTGAGGCAGACTGGATCGGCAGTGTGAGCGGAATACCTGCAGATCCTCAGTGGACAGTATCGTCTCTGGGCTTGTTTTGCCTTTCAGGACCATCAGTGTCCTTGTCATGAATCCAGATGCAGAGTCTACCTCCATCCCATCTGTCACGTCCATGTCTGCGGCCCCTGACACATTAAAAAAGGTTCTCTTTCAGGATCATTTGGTGTATAAAGGGTATAATTACAATAAATCACCACAAGACATGAAATTATTAAGCTGCAACAATGGTTCCATCTAGTGACAAAAAGGCAGAAGTACAGCTTTCCTGATAGACTGACTACTGATTTATCAGTAACTGTTGGCATTGAAATATATGAGGAAAAATAACAACTAAAGATTAATTTGTTAAGTTTGATCATATTTGAAAAGTTGTTGCTTAAAGTGGAATTCTTTTCATCTTTTTAATGACTGCATGATCTGCAACTCTGCTCATAGAAATGCTAAAGGACAAAAAAAAGGATGTATTATGATACTGCTTTGATCTATTGGATTGTGTAATCAGGTCCTAAACAAAAATACATGCACAAATATTTATTAAAAATTAGATTTCAGATTCCCTCTGATTTTCCTTTTGTACAAATCATACATGTTATCCAAAGTACAAGCAGTTTTTGGGTTATTCTCTCCTGCAGGGCTACACAATCACAGGACAACATTACTTATTTTGTTGGAAGCTTACTGATCACAGCTATTCATTTGATTTTTTAGGGTAAAGAAAGATACATAAGCTTCTTTGGCATTTTAAGACTCATAGACTTCTATTTTTACGGCACATAAGCATTATCATTATAAACAATTTAGGCTTTAAACATAAAATTACAATAAGGCTGGTAAAGGAAAGAGATTTTCACAAAACAGGTTATCAGAGCAAAACTCAGGAGCCAGAAGCCAATGTCAGATATTATGAAGCAATTTTATGTTATCAACAGGCTCTTGAGGGCTGCTGAGACTCTCTGTTTAACAAACTGTGGGCTCAAAAGATGCTGTAATAGATTTTTTCAGAACTAGTATTGCTGATAATTACTCTAGTTTCTATAGAGTTTAACGCGACTGAAACATAAATAAAATACTTTTTATCCTAAATGGGAACTTATCGCAGAATTTACATTGTGTCAGAAAGCCACAGTATAAACTATGAGACCAGTTTATGACAGTATTAGCACAGAATGAAATGTCCTCGATCTCTGTTTAGGAAAAATATATTCAAGTTGCACAAACGAAAATACCACATAAAGACACAGTCGTACCTCCCTCGCCAGGCTCGCTCGGCTCTTCCTGCTGGCTGTCCTCTTTCTCCACAGCTTTGAGGTAGAGCTGGAGCAGCTCCTTGGACTGCCGCTCCTCCTCTCGCCTGTCCAAAACCTTCTGCAGAGTCTCCTGGAGCTCCTCAGCCCTCTTCTCTTGGACACCCAGAGCAGAGGCTAGCTCAGGGCACGGCACATCCACTAAAGTCTGGACAAACAGGTGAAGAAAACTGTATTCAAAGTAAATATACACCACAACTTTGACCACCATAAGCGGTGCTTCACATATGCAACAACAAATAATGAAATAAAAGAAGAAGGGAATGAAAAGCGAAGCTACAAGTACACCAAACAAGATCTTTTGAAAACTATTCTTTCACTGCAGATTACCTGTGTTCACATTTTGCTTTTTTTAGGATCTATTGTGGCCTCAAACACACTGAATGAAGTTTTTAAGGTGCACAAGTCATTAGGATGACATTGATTTTACACTGCAGTGTAACTTCAACAATCACAGGCAGAAAGAAAAAGGTTCATGCAACGAGCCAAAATCTGCAAAGTGTGGCTCTAAGGATAAAGGCTTGTGTTATGTAAGAGCAAAAACCAAAGATTGTTCATCTCTCAATACTTTTTGACTGCCTCGTCTGTGACACTCAGGACCCTGCATAAACAATCCATAGTTTTGATCTCTGGTCTTAAGTGCACATCCAACTCCACTTTTGCTGGTTGAAATGGCACATAATCTTGGGGCAAGCTAAGGCACAAAGTGCAAAGGGTTTGTATTGAGCCTCTTTATTAATGGAAGGAATCAATTAAACCATTCAGAGTGTTTTTACTCATTATCTTTAAACACCTGATGTCCCAGCAAATGGTGTTAAGTTGCAGCTTTTGTAAGGTGAAGAAGTGAGGAAATGGATCTGTTTGTGAATGAAGTGAAAGTGCACAAAGCCTAAAAGGCTGCTTTACTATTAACAACTGCACTGTAGAACCCTGGAATCTGGATTTAACATCTGACCTGTGTAGATGTGTAACACAACACAAAACATGAATTACCATCAGACCCTGACCAAAGCTACAGCTGCTGTGCAATGAGCGTAAATGCACATCACATCACTCTCAGGTTTGAAGACTGAGTGTGGTTTACGCTGTGCTCATCACCAGGTTCAGCACAGGCACAGCACATATGTGCCCAGATTTGAACCTGGCTGAACTTTGGGCACACGCGCTGCGCACTGAGCAGTGCTCGCCACTTTGCTCCATGCAGCACAAAGCTGCCATGGCGCGGCACAAGCCATTGTAAATAATGGATTTCAGAGTGCAGCCGTGCCACCGTCGGGCTCTGTGTGATAGGCCCTTTATTGTTTCAGCTGCTGTGTGATGCTGCAGGTGTTTAATAAACTGACACCAACACTCTGACTCACAGCCAGCTGTGGACAACAAACATCAATACTGATGTTTCGGTGAAATCCTGGATACATTTAGTGATGCCTAAACAACACATTGTAAGATTTAGACATTCGGATTCAGATTCATACCTTACATTACAGCTGTATATTTTGATTGACATTCATTTCAGTTGATTATGTTATAGATAAGATTTAGAAAAGGCAAGGAGAGCAAAATACATATTAGTTGGTTGGTGATATCGGAGCTGTGTGCACACTTTTGCTGACTGTAGCCACACAAACTAAAGCCTTTGCACTCTTCAGTTTTCACTGTGCACCGATCTGTGTGCTGAAAGTGGAGAAAAGCACTAGAGACCACTTTGGTCACTGTAAAATCCACTAACTTTACTGATCTTACAATAGGTACTGCACATCCATGGTCTGTACTATGAATGTAGGCTACAACTAGTCAGGGCTGAAGCCGGAGTGGCATTCAGAACCACAGGGGACAGACCCAAAGCTTTGGCTCTAGGCTCATGGCTGCTGCGCTCATTGTTGCTGCTGACATAAACTCGAAGGAGACGTAGGAGGCTAACTTAGAATAACACAAGACCAGTGAGTTTCTGATTCAACTCTGAAAATAGAAGGGAACAATCCCACTTTCTGTCAGGATTTGGGGGGGGAATCTGATGTTGTGGGGAGGGCAAATTTCTGTGTTTATTATATTGTAGAGAATTTGATTCCACACATGATGCAAACTTTAACTGGCAGGAAAATACTGCTCCACTGATTTTAGACCAACGTTTTGCTTGTCAGTGATGCAATCGTTTTCTGCTGCCTCAAGATAGCAAGCCACAAACAATGGGCCTGACCACACCTCATCTTAAGACCAACACGCCCATGGGCAAACAGATGGGTGAAGTCCATTTGCTCCAACTTCTTCTCTGGGTGTGAAAATAACAACTGTGCCAGTGGATCTTTGCAAAGCTTGTCATGTAGGGCCCTCAGGCCCAACCTCATGATATCCTTTAACAGGACAAAGCTGATGGTGATCAAGTGGCATTATTTCCTTGTTTTATCACCAGTGCATGCTGGGACAGGTATGACACTAAATGTTAGTGGGACAGAGATGCTGATACCTGTAAATCTGCCTCAGACATGAGGATGATGCTGGCAAGGTCGTGCTTGAGCTGCTGAGCCAGATCCCACCACGGTGCTTCAGTCATGGAGGAGTCCACAGTGTCGCTCTCCAGCAAAACAGATTCCCTGGCCATCCAGGCTGTGCCACCATCCACTACAGTGAAAAGTACATTAGCACCAAAACACAAGGCTGCGCATGTCATGTTAAAAAGATGAAAATCATTCCAGACTGTAGACGATCCTCAGACAGAATAAACCTGCTTACTCTTGCGAACGGGAGCCCAGCTCTCTCCTCCATGCAGCAGCATGAACTTTGTGTTTATGGGTAAACACAAAAAGTAGGCCTCATCCTCTACTATTGTCCCATCATCCTCTAGGACCACTGTGACTGGATCACTGGGGCTGAACCCGAGAGACTCACATCCTGTAAAAAAGAAAAGAGAAATGATTCATTTGGCTTTACAGATCACATGGGAATATCCTTAAAAAGAAGTGCCACAGAAACCTTTGACACAATGGTCTTACTACATAGAAAAATAATCAGGACAACCAGTGCTGAGATTGTATACAAACTGAATATTCACACACCACCTGATCTTTCAGGCTAATAGTAATGAATTCTGTACTGTAAACAAGTCAATACATTTAGACACAGTCGCTCTTTGTGACACAGTAAACTACTGCTGAGTGGTTATGCTGCTTACTCCCTCTGCCAACCTTACCTCAGGGTTGGTTTTTTTTTTCTTTCTTTTTCAATCATGTGTATATTATGAGAATGATAAATCCATATATCAATAATAGGTCAGGGTGGATCTGCCTCTGGTGGGTCTGACTGCAGTCCACATTTAATCTTTTAGTATGATTTTTGAATTCAACTTGTGATGCATCCTGGTGAGCGGAACCATCACTTCCAAATATAAATCAAATCAGTGGTTCAATTGATCAATTCACTATTTCAACCTTTATTTATTCAGGGGAGGTTCCACTGAGAGCCAGCTCCCTTTTTTATGGATGCCGTGATCAGACTCCAACAGTTACATATTCACACCGGGAGGCTGCACAGTACAACTACAGTCCTACCTGCAGCCACTTAGCAGCTGCGCTGGAGCAACTGTGGTTATGG
>JAPZDX010000002.1:10016520-10035430 GCA_029783625.1 Naso annulatus | reverse complement strand
CGGGAGGCTGCACAGTACAACTACAGTCCTACCTGCAGCCACTGAGCAGCTGCGCTGGAGCAACTGGGGTTAGGGGCCTTGCTCAAGGGCCCTCGGTGGTGGAATACGGGCAGGGCAAGCAGTTCAAGCAGTTATTTAACCTAATTAATGCCTTAAACAGTACATTTAGCTGTAACTTATGACTTTATTATAAGGTCAAAATGAGGAATATGCTACAGTTACAGGACATTATGATCCACATCAATATCAATCAAAATACATCTGCATTTCTCAGATGTAAAAATATAATGTTCAGCACCTCTGAGAGAGCCCCTGCAGAGATCAATGACCTGGGCAACGCCCGGTGACTAGCATCCAAGGAATGAGCAGCTCAGGAAAAAGATCTGGCTTGCCTGACTTTTCATGTTGGCTCCTGCAAGTTTGAACACGATGGAAGTGCTGCACACAGCTCGATCGTGCGCATAGCAGGTAAGCTTAAACCGTGCAGCAAAATCACAACGGCGCTGATGTATATGGGGGGGCGTTTGTGCTTGAGCTAACGTTAAATCCTTATTAAAACACACACCTATGAAAAATGAAAGACCGCCATGAGGTTAACCGTTAATGTTAATCGAAACAGGAACTAGCAACACTTGGTTTCACTTCACCGACAGACTTCTCGAGTCATCTTGAAGAAAATGCCGTGTTTATTGAAACAGAAGCCTTAGTTAACGTTCACGTTGTTCAGTTATTCTTTAGTCACTTTTAGCTACAAGCTAACGTTAAAATCAGTCAACTCACCTTTTACCTTCAGCTCACCTAAGGATGGAACTGCTAACCCATATTACTTCTGGCGTGTGAAGTTGCACACCTTGCACGGTTTCCTATCTGTCATTCTAGGCTTTTAGTGGATAAACGTATTTTCCTTTCTTTTTCTTATACTGGCAAAAACAAGTACACAAATGCCGACAGTAGAGCCCACTGACTCACTTGTCTTCAACAGTTTAGAACGCGGAACCGCCGCCGTGGCTCTTCGTCTTCTTCGACGTTTGACGGCAGCTGACATCCTGAGTGTTGCAACACTGCCATCTTGTGGAGAAGGTCAACTCTACAGTTGCTCGTTTGTCGGACTTTGACAGTTCTTTTTGTCATCATACTAAATAGTATTACATGTTGTTTTCTGAAATATGGACCTCCCTGTCTGAAATTATTATTATTATTATTATTATTATTATTATTATTATTATTATTATTATTATTATTATTATTATTATTGTGGTGTGGTGGTGGACGCCAACATAAACATATTCTGCCAGTACGCTCTTTAATCCTACACAATTCACAAAGGTGCCTCCCTTAAAAGTGACTAAGCCTTTTTATTTCACACTCTATTTCACATTAAATACAAAATGTCTTCCCCTCCCAGTGCTGTTGCCACTCTTTCTTTTTAAAAAAAAAAAAATTCTTAAGCAAAGACACATTTTTCTTTTAATTTTGAATATTTAAATGAGACGTCTGTCTTTTAAAAACTTGTTTGGCTACTTTATCCACAGAATGCCTGTGGGCAAAAACCCAAATAGCCTACTCTTGAATATATATAGCCTACAGTTTGCAACTGCAGAAACTGTTGCATTTGTAATAGGATTTTTCTTTCCATCAGCAGGCTAAAATCGTGTATAATTTGTACATTTACATTAAAAAAACTCACTCACTAAATCAGCATCTCTTGCTGTAATTTAAAGGCTTACAGGCTGTATCACAGATGGAACTTTCCACAGGCCTGTAGTTTTGAGGCTCTTGGTACTGAATGTCCTGTAAAGCCAAAACGTGAATTTTCCCAGCATTGTACGATATCACTGGTTGGGCAACTGATCCCATGAAATCTAAGTATTTTTTCCCTGTATTAGCGATTTTCTGACATTTCTCTTGTTTTAAACTTGTAGAGTACACACAGTTAAGTTCATACTGTTTCTAAAAAGGGCCTGGATTATGCCTAAACATATTTTCCTAACAGCACAGTTTTTGTTGTAGGACCCTTAACGGCTCTCCCAAAATGTAGCCCATACCATTATGTATATATATTTCCTGGTTGCATTATTGGCCTCCCAGTCCAATCACATCATATTTATGACTTTTTTATGGAGTCAAAATCCCCTACTGAGAACTAAAATGTTTCTGTTTCAAATGAAGATTTTTTTTCTAATCCTCTTTATTGTGAAGAATTTTAACTGGGTTTGTATATAAGCTGAAGTCTTATCCAATCAATTTACATACTTATGTGGTGTGTGCCTACAGATTTCAGTGTTAATCAAGGCAGTTGGTCAGAAATTTGTAGGGTTTATTTAAATTTATTTATATTATTTTACCTCACACAAACCAGCTGTCCTCTTCAACAAAGATGTTAGCCATTAACTCAGCTTTGTCTTTGTAAGTCACTGCTGTTTAATTTCTAGCACAGGATAACCCTCGTGTTAGCCTATGTCTTATTTTTTTAATTTTATTCTACCTAGAGACTTTACAACTTAAGTCAGTAAAATTTCGCCATAATGTTAAAGTTTCTACACAACCATATCACCACAGTCTTTTGCAAACATTAAGAAAGTGCACTGATCAAATCAACGACTGGATGTGCCAGAACTTTATTCAGTTAAACACAGACAAAACTGAGGTGATTGCTTTTGATGCCAAAGAGGAACGATTAAAAGTCAGCACTCAGCTTCAATCATAATACTGTTAAAAACCACAGACCAAGTAAGAAATCTGGGTGTAGTCATGGACTCAGATCTGAATTTGAACAGCCACATTAAGACAATTACAAAGTCGGCCTACTATCACCTGAAAAATATGTCAAAGACAAAAAGACACATGTCTCAGCAGGATTTGGAAAAACTTGTCCATGCATTTATCTTCAGTCTCCCTAAAAAGTCCATCAGACGGCTGCAGCTGATTCAAAACACTGCTGCTCGAGTCCTCACTAACACCAAGAGAGTGGATCGCATCACTCCAGTTCTCAGGTCTTTACGCGGGCTTCCTGTCTCTCAGAAAATAGATTTCAAAGTACTACTGTTGGTTTATAAAGCACTAAATGATTTGGGGCCAAAATACATTACTGATCTTCTACAAAGTTACGAGCTGTCCAGACCCCTCAGATCATATGGGACAGATTTACTTTGTGTCCCTAGAACTGAACATGGTGAGGCTGATTTCTATGCACCAAAAATCTGGAACAAACTCCCTGAAAACAGCCTCAATGCTTTTGAATCAAGACTGAAGACTTTTCTTTTTGCTGCTGCCTTTGATGGAGTTATTATTTTTTTCTTTACTGCACTGTAACTTTTATTCTGTTTTTGTTTCCTTTTCTCTTGTTATTGAATGACTTGTTTTAAACTGTGTGGCTACATGCCATTTTATTGTGTTTGTGTTGCACTTTTACGCTTGATATAGCCTAAAGCACTTTGAGTTGCCTTGTTGCAGAAATGTGCTATATTAGTAAACTTGCCTTGCCTAATGTCTCTTTTCCGCACTGTCCTCCCATTACCCGAGCTTTTACACCGTTTCATATATATATATATGCTGATTACCAACGGTTCTTGTCATTAGTTTTAATTCCTCATGTGGTGTTTACTGTAGGTAGTGAGCTCGGAAAGTGAACCGTTGACATGTTCAGGAAAACTAATCGAACGTGGTTCAGTCGAGCAGTCAACAAGGGACAGCAAGATGGCATCCACCGGCCAACCCGAGCCACCACCACAGGTCTACATTTATGCAACATTTACCCGTTGACGTCCAAATATGACAGTGAACTCCTTCAATGCGTTTATATCCTGTGACATTTGAACGCCATTATCTTATTGTTACTTTTATAACTGCTCAGCTAGCGAAGGTTAGCATACTTGCTAGTTAGCATGCTAGCTAGCTCCCTCAGCGTTTCAAAAGTTGTCTCTCAGACATGCTTTTTGACAAGTGGACACGAAGGGCCGAGCTGACGTTTTTGTGTTTTGCTAACGGTGCATGTTCCCAAAACTAGTGTAACTTGCTTACATAGTCTGTAAGCTATTTAAAATAACCAAATGTAACGTCAACGTTTGCTACGTCCTTCCAACTATCCTTTTAGCCTTGACTGCCTGTTTTATTGTGTGCAGTTAATTTAATGAAAAGATATGAAAAAGGTAACTGCCAACGAGTCTGGTGGTTTATAACAGTACTTCATGTCTTGCTAACACAGTGCTATTTCAGTTTGTTGACAAGGCAAACATTAATCATTCCGAGGAAAAAAGGTAGAAAGTTGTGCCTTTCATCTCACCAGGGACATCATGGACATACTTTAACTTTTCTGCCATATTTATAGCATTAATACTTTTCATTTCAGAATACATGCACTGTGCCTAGTTTATCAATCAGTAACGTTAATTCAAAGGTGTAGCACCTATTCAGTGTTGATTAAACCCAGAGACAAAAGAAGCAGGGAAAAAAAAGTGAGTGAGGAACTGAATTTATGCTTGTCATGCATGCTAATATCTACCAATCACTTAAGTATTTGACTCCTTCTATTTTTTTTTACTAATTATGCAACTAGTGCATGAGCAAGAGATATCTATCTGTTTTTTTAAAAAGGCCCTTTAATGCACATGTATCCAGCCTATGTATTGCTGTTTCCTTTACTGCTCACCATGTAAGTGGTGCTGATGAAGTTTGGACATATGCAAATCAAACAGCAGATTTTACTGTATTCTCCCACTGGCAAAACCAGATTTTAGGTGCTTGCAGCACATTGTCAAGGAGTTGTTGATTTGCAGTCAAATGACAGAGGTATTAAAGTCCACAATGACAACCTGCCATAGGTTTGACACTTTTTAATATATGATTTTAAAGTTGTTCATCTTTTAAGCAGTTTTAGTCGGCCTTTTAGTAATTTCAGTAGCATTGATCTGGTCAGATTAATAGATATTCAAAAGTATTTTAAGATGACATAGGTCTAGCCTACTTACTTACTCACTGTGAACGCCATCTACACACTCTGTGTTAAACCCACATAGTCTGTGTCCTCCAGTAGATGGCACTCTAACACAAGTTTTTGTTGATCTTCTCAGTCTGGCCTGGCGCCTCGAGATGATGCTGCTGCTCCCCCCAGAGAAGCACTGGTAAGGATTCAGTATTTAATACAAATTACTTTTATAAGTTAATGTACACTTGAAAAGCAAAATAATTTGAGTTTGCCCATTTGATGATTTAAGATCATATAGATATAGCAGGTTAGATCAAGTGACAGACAATTTAATGTAGTCTTTTATCACACAATAACTTTTAGTTGTTAATAAATGCTGCAATGCAAGCAGGGTTTCTTTACCATAGACTGTCAAAACTCCAGAGGATGTGAGTTTTTAGACCCTTAAACTGCTGAATTCACTGGTTAGTCCCTGTGCTCTGATCGTGTGCTGACAAGTGAGATCAACTGCACGTTTGAGGCGCTTGGAACCTATTTTTTGATGATCTTGTGACTTAAAGAAGTTTGTTTTCATCTTTTTGTCAACAAACCCCTTTTCCTGGCTAATCAGATAATATTATATATTCCCCAGCGAGATCAAGTGTTAAAGGCTTCCAATTAGCAGCCAGTCACTCTGGCTACACAAAGATGTCGCCAAGCTCATAATGAATGTGTACTATGTTTCTTGTCCTTGGGGACTACAATGCATGTAGATAGAAATGTCTGTTGTAGAAGTTACAATGGTTTCACGGTTGCTTTAATCATGTTTAGCATGAGACGTTCACCACATACCTTTGTGGTGCTGAGTGAAGCACATAGTCTTTCAGTCTTGGTAATGACTCACAGTTGTGTCCAGAAAGAGTTTAAATTTTAAGATTTCCCGTAAGTCAGACGTCACCAGTAGAAAAACTGTGTGAACAAACTTAAATAAACTATAGACCATTTTCTTAGTCACACGGTATGCAGGCACACATAAGCCTCTCTGCATCCACTTATTTAAAATAGTTTCCTTATTCATTCTTGAAGAATTAGTCTGCGGTATAAATATGTTTAAATGTCAAAACATCTTTTAATATTTCTTGATTGCTGCATTTTTGTAGTAAACTTCTAAATGTTAAGTTACACATGATAGAAAAATATAATGCATCATTTATAATGTCTTTCTTTTCCCTTTAACTCAGGATATTGAGGGTAAAGCAGTAAGAAAACATGTCTGAAAAAAAGTTGAAAACAGTGGTTTCTTTTTTTAGGAAGTCCGTAATGCCATCAGTAGTTCTCCTAAATTGTCTAAGCTGTAAACACATGCAAAGCCGGCAATGTTTTATGAGTATGTACGGCGGATTTTTAAGAATGTGCGTTAAAAAAAAAGTGTTCATAAGACAAGCGTGGCTCAAGTGATGACAACGATTATAGCCGGGACCGTCTTGCTGCTAAGTGGGAAGGAATACATCACAGGTGCATTCACTGTCCTTGTATGGACGCAGCATCCAGGTTAGAGGAGTGCTGTATTGTTCCGTCTACATGTCTCAATGTCATTCACCACCATTCACTCTTCATCCTCCCCCCATCATCCCTTCATGCCAAGGCTAATTTAATCCTGGGGTTATTGATTGTGGGAGCATTCTCCCAGGCTTTCTTTCAATTTACTTCAATTTCATCATCCCAGTGCGCTTCAAGACTGCCTCCTCAAAAAGGGAAGAAATTCTTGTTATGAGGGTCCTGATTCGAGACTGGTTGACAAGTCTCCCCCACCACCGCCACCCTCACTTCCAACCCCTTTTCTCCTTTCTCTTTTTGATGAGCTGCTCTTTCCCAGTTAAGTGGATTATTACAGTAGGGATAATTCTTGTCACATGGCATTATTTGGATGAGGTGAATAATTGAAATTTGTGTCTGAAAGGATTTTATCTGGATGAGAGGAAAGGGAGTGCTGGCAGGGTTGGGAGGGGAGAGAGAGAGAGCACACACGTTTGTGTAACATTTATGTGCACATGTGCATGTCAGACAAGCCAGTGTGTCAGGCTGGGGACACCAGTCATGTTAACAGGTTCTGACTCACCTCGCCCAGATCAGCAGGCCCTGGCACACTGCACGGCGAGGGCTCTCCTATGTGGCAGGAGGGCCCAGCTCAGGGGCCTGTGCCACAGCCTTTGCCACCATCCAGGCCAAAGGGGCAGGTCTGGACCTGCAGTCAGAGAGAGAGAGAGAGAGAGAAAAAGAAGAAGAGAGATTGAGTGTGTTGCATAGTTGACTGGTATACCAGTCTCTGCCAGCCGCTGCTGTTGCCTCTGGCGCTGCTCTTTGCTCACTCTCATCCCGGCTGGCTTCATCTTCATCTATAACCCCCACCCCCATCCCACCTTCCATTCATCGCTGCCATTGCCATTACCCCTGCCAGCCTCTTGCCGGTGTCTCCCTAGTCTTTGTGCTCTCACCCTACAGTGACACTCAGTGCTCACCACCCGTCTCCTACAATCACTCTATCCTCATTGCCTTTAAATACACCTAAACACATCACAGCAATAATTGTGTGTGTACAAACCCCTTTGATCACATGGTAAGAGAACAGGGTCACATACCAGGAAATATATCATCATAACAGCGTTGGAGTACATAGTGATATGAGACTAGTTGTTACATTGTTGTCCGTGTACGAAACATTTTAACAATGTCTGTCCTCTTCACAAAAGCTGCATTACAGTTTAATTAAATCAATTGAACTTTTTGGGTAAGTTAAGAGTTAATACTTGCTTTGCTATTATATCCACATTACCATTACTACATTTCTAAATATATAAAATGAATACTAATAGTCTAATAATAATAATAATAATAATAATATATAAAAATAAACTTTTTATATATTTTTTGCTGAAACTTTTGATTAAACATGAAAGTGCAGTCAAAGTATCTTGTCATTGTTGCTATGGAAATTAGGGCTGAAACTGAAGACTTTTTTTTATTATGGATTAATCTGCTGATTATTTTCTCGAGTTGTTGATTTTGTCTGAAAAGTGTCAGACAGGACTGTAAAACTTTAGTGCACTTCATAATTTAACACTGAGTTCTGGGTAAATTCTTCTAATACCAACTTTTGTCTTGACAGTCAGTTTGAATTTTTTTTTTTTTTACTATCATGCTGTATATAAAAAAGAGAATAGCAGCAAATAATCACATTTAGGATGCTTTTCTGTTTGAAAAGTGACTGAAATGACCAGTCAATTATCAAAAATGTTTCGGACTAATTTTCTGCCAGTCAAATACTAATGATTTCAGTGAATGAACATACTGGGTAAAACCAATTTGTTATCTGTTTTTGTTAACAAACATTGTAAACTAAATTAAATACTTGCTAATATTTTGACTTTTTAAGTGCCAAGAGTCAGTCAGTCCTTGATTTTGTTTGAGGACATCCAGCACAGTAAAAGGATAATCACTGCTGCCTACAGAGAAACTTTTCGTAGCGATGTGTGTTTATGAAGAGTAGCGTGGGTGTGCAGCTGATCAACAGGAGAGTTGACCCCTCATCAAATAGAATTCTATTCTTTTGGGTGTCCCTGGTAGAATCGGGTCCGTCCTTCACCCCCTGCGCTAAAACATCACAGGGCCCAGATGAAAAAAGCACGTGTTTGTGTGTGGGGATGCAACATTTGTAGTGATAACGGAGTGTGTGTATGTGTTTAGGTTTGGGGGTTTTAGTACAGCAGAGGGAGGGAGGTAATGGGAGGGGAAAAAGAATTGTAAGAAGAACATCCCCGGTCTCACAGCAACTTCAAAAGCTCCCCTTCCCCAGGATATTAAGCGACTGTGATGAAAAATTTAGCAAGCGTTAAATAAGCCGCTTTGAAGTGATCTGTTTTGGCTCAGCAGTCTCCAAATTTCCGTAGCCTCTCTGCAATAGCCATCATACTAAAGGGGGGCGGAAAGGAACAGTGTGTAAAGTGCAGGAGTTGAGGGGGACCTGGCAGGTTGGCAAAGGACATGCCAGCAGTCATCGGTCCAACCAGCGACATGAAGGCACTGCTGCTTCTGCTCTCCCCTTTTGTCTCTCTCTGGCTCTTTTTCTCCTCATTTCACCTCTCCCTCCCTCCCTGATAGATCTTCTGCGGAGCCCCACGAGTCTCCAATAGACAGATGTTCTTCATATGTTGGCTTTGAAAAGAGATTTTTTTTTCCCCTTCACTTATACGTGGGTGTAACACAAATGTAACACTGCAGTGATACCAGGAAGTCAGAGGTTACTCTCGGGTCCTGACTCAGTTCTTTTTTTGTCCTTAATGTCTTTCTGCGTGGGACATATGTTTGTAAAAAGATATGTCCTTTTAATGCCTATTTGATTTTTTTTTTCTCCACCGGATTGTATGACTTTAACAATTTCCCCCCCAAAAATCAGAGACTGTTATAGATTTTAAGTGATTTGAACCGTTTTACATTTCCACCTCCATAAAGCAAAAATAACAAGAAGGTAATCTCTTATTTGGTAATTCATATTTCAATTCATTTAACATTCATCACTTTTAAAACCATTATTTTAATTTTTTAGGACTGCAGGTTTCAACATGCTCCAAATTAATTATCGGGGCAGAATAAGAAATGGGAGCCAGTAATGAGTCTGGTATGTTAACTCCATTCTGTCAAGAAACTAGGCTACCATTTAGTTAGTCAGGGGAACCTTCTCTGAGATTTTCCTTTTTTCCTCTTTGCTCATTACTTTAATTGTAATTGTAATCCTTTATTGGAGCTGTCTGCAGTAAAGGAGAGTTATGATCCGAGTGGGGGCGCGAGCCATAGAGATATTTCATGATTATTGGAGAAGACGGTCACTAGGTGGCAGCCACTAGTTCGGCCTCGCTGTAATTACTGGGTGGGAAGTGATGGGGAGAAACTGTGTGTGTGTGTGTGTGTGTGTGTGTGTGTGTGTGTGTGTGCGTGTGCGTGTGTGCATGCAAAGGTGTGAGGAGAGAGATTTCTCAGATTCTAACACGCTCCTTGAAAGAGAAAAGTCGAATAAATCTGATCACCTGCCATTTCGCAGTCAATAGAGTCAGAATCCTGTCACAATGACTGTAAACATGCTGCACGCTCTACAGATGCACCGAAGAGAGGCATGTGTGCAAAGTATCTGTCTTCATGTTTTCATGTTCAATTTCATAACAGGAAGCTTCTTTTAAATGTTATCTGAAAACTGTATTTCACAGTGTGAACTATTGCAGAGTGGATGATATGACATCGGTTGTGTTTAGTTTCCGATCCCCATACGCTTACATGTGAAACAACTGCACACCGCGGTTTGTTTCAGTGGTCGAGATAAAGTTTTCTCTTTGAAAAGCGTAAAAGCTCAACTCTGTTTCTCAGCACCACACTCATTGTGCATCATGCGCTGTTTGTTTCAGTGGTTAATGATACAGGAAGGGCCCTCCATTTTATTGTTGCTGTGTTGCACTTTTTCCCCTCCTCGCCCAACCCGACAGCGAGCCTCCTTAGAGGACTCTGTATGAATTCTCACTGTCATGTCCAAGGACGAGTGGCGCAGGGTCAGCTAATTGCTTTTATGATTATGATTTCACGTCAGATTTATCGTGCATGCTCGGAGCACATCTTCCAGGTCCTGCCGACGTTGCTGGCTCAGATGGGGAAAATGAGTTTACAGCTTCTGGCTGTGACTTCTTGTTTAAGTGCAGGTCACACTTTTTGACTCATTAGAGTTGAACACAGGGGGTGAATCACCCACTTTTCCTGTAAAAGGCTGTGTTTTCTGTGTCAGCAACTGTACTTGTTTTTCTCATTTTTTGCCACAAAAAAGCATCTTTCTTTACTTTGTTTTCAACATGAGCAAAACTTTGGAGGCCACGAGTGAGGAATGACAGAGGCAAGGATTTTTGGGTTTTCCGCTGTTTGAACTTTTTACGAGCCATAAATCTCTCATCCTCATTTCTCTTCACAGTTTGAAATCATTACGATTATTCCCCTCATAGTGTGCCAGAATTATCAGCTGACTGCTATTTGATGTTGGTGAGTTTTCTCTGCTGGTTTCTCCCACTTCTTTGAAAGTGACGAGTTCAACCCATTTTGCAAATTTTATTTATTTGGCGGTCTCTGCCTCATGTAGATCTGCGTTGCCAGCCCTGACAATGGTGCTTTTATGTTGGACTCTGATGAGAGCACTGAAAATCCTTTAATTCACTGTAAAGTTCATAGCAAATGAAGAAGAAGCGGCTGTCACCATGTGTCAATAATACACATATTTTATGTAGTTTCGTATCATGGCCTTTCGCTCTTGATTTGTTGCCGTAATAATTTGACCTCGCTTTGACCTTCCTGACTGGACCGCAGTGTGAGTAGTGATAGATCCTGCCTGGGAATATGGTTTGGATATTTTTCCAACTCTCAGAGGAATGTTAAAGCTAGTTTTACGTGAAGTTCATTTTGGAGGCACATGTAAAGACTGTGATTAAGCCAATTTCAATACACTTTAATGAATACTTAGGACTTAACTTATAGGGCTTTTTTGTCTCATAAAGAATATTAATGTAAACAGCATGGCAACAGAGCTGTAATTTCCTATTCTCCTACAATTTTGTGAACTGTCATCATATGGTTTACTTAAGAAATGATAGAAATACGACCCCAGTTTAATTACAGCGTAGTCGTTTTGCCTCAATATACTTGGGAAAGTGGCCTTATTGAGCTGAGCTTCTTTTATACTCCGTATTCTGCTTTGTAATTACTTCAGCTTGATTTATTGTCTTTTCTTTGTGTTTATGGTTGTAAACTGCTCGAGTGAGTAACTTGGTCGGAGAGTGGCTTGTCTCCTTGCAGCGAGGCTGGAAATCTCCCGATGAATCTGAGATGTCTCCGCTGTCAAGACTGCTCACATCGCTCTCAGCCTCCAATGTCACTTTCAAGGCATAATTACACAAGTTGTGTTGATTAGTATGAGAAGCAATTACGCTGGCTTTCCGCCGCAAATGGAGAATGTGATGGCTCTTGATTGACAGGAAGCATCCTGGCTTAATAAGTAAATGACTATGGTAATTCAGGTACTGAGACCCTTTGATTTGTCAGCATCTTTCTCATTTTTGTGATGTCCTCTGATTTTAATGAACACGAATTTGATTGAATCCCCCTTCAATTCCCCCTGTCCCTGCACTCGTCTGTCTGGCTGTCTGTCTCCTCTCTGACCAGCAAGTGCTCTCACAAGGGGAGCAAACGCTTACGCTTTTGGATTTATCCTAAATAATCTTGCTGCTGATGCTGAATTGTTTATGTCTGAATGAATCCAGTGTCTAAAAATAAAAAAATACGCAAGAAAATGAACAACATGCAGTCTTAGCACACTACTCAGAATGCTTACAGCACATCATCATGCTTTCACAAGTGTGGAAATCAGAGGAAAAATTATTTGTAATTGACACTTTGGGGAACATTTTTTTCTCTTTTTATCTGGCTTCCCAGTAAGTTATTAGCTGTTAATTTGTCGGCAAGCTCCCCTACAGCGCCAGATATTTGTTCAAATGCTGGGATCCCCTCAGTGCATTTGTAACTACACTTCTGAAAATGCTGCCCTGTCTAATTATGTAATATAATACTGCCTTTTAGGCAAGTTTCTTTTAATTGAATAACATTAGCTCTAGCTAAGGGTAAGCTGTGGGACTCAATACTTAAAATAGCTCTCTTATTACTACAGTGGTCTACTGTAAAATGTAGCTGAGATAGGGTCTACAGTTTACTCATTTTATAAATACACCAACCTTGTAGATCTAAAGCTTTTACACTAATATCTGTGTATTTTAGATATTTGAATGAGGGCCAAACATTTAAATAATGCTGAAATTTGATTGGCCCAGCCTCAGTCGCATATTTCTTTCTTTGTTAACCACACTTGGCCTAATCAAGTAATTCCCTGTTTGTCTTAGTAACCCCCTATAGAGTCATACATGCATAAATATAATAAAATAATTTGCTCTTGCACTCCCTAGCCCAGCTGTAATTTATATGGATTGAATGAGTGGTGCATTGTTGAAAAGCACGAGTGGACCAAATGCTCGTTTGTCACCTCTAATAAATGTTGGAATGTAAATTATTAAGTTATGCTTCAGATGTAAATGCACTTTATTCCAGTCCTTTAATGTAAACAGCCTACTCCAATACATTACAGGGGTGGGGGGTGGGGGGTGGGGCGTGGAGGGGGGGGTTTGACTTGGAATTTTGACTGTTTTCACAATCAATAATAAACACAAAAGAGCCTAGATGGGGAATGTTATAACATATCTGAAGTCGGGTTCATAAATTATTGCATGAAAGCGGGCTTGTACACCAAAAATGTAAATACATTAATGTTATTAATAATGTAGTGACTAATAGTTCTATCAAGACTGTAATAGCAGTTTAATGGAATATGACAGCAAGAATGTATTACACTTCTTGCATTTAGACGGGACCCCATATGACATTTATCAGGGATTTCTGAAACAATTTTTTTGATTATTTTGTTAAGTTAATTGCTTCTTTTCCCCCCAACGTCTTCTCTGGGAGAGGGGCAAAAAAAAAAACTGGTAATGGATATTAATTAATATGTGTCAGTTTTCGGGGTTTGATTAAAAATAATGAAAGCAAAATGCTAATGGGATTTCAGAGTTTCTCTGTGTGTGGCGCCTGGAGATTGTGACTTTATCTTGGGAATCTGAAAAAAACAGAGGGCTACTCTCTACACTAAAATGAAAGTGACAGAATACAGAAACTGAGATAAATTATCTTAAAACCCTGCAAAAATGTAGTTCTTAAGTGAACATAATGCACGCCAATTATCCTAACTTTAGATGTTTGTTATAGAAGTGTACTGACCGTTAACTGCAGAGTTTCGGTGTGTTAAAAGTTGAGCCTGGCTTACAGTTCATCTGCTCTTCTCACGATGACGTTCTCCTCACCTGTAGCTGAAGGAATTTTTATTTCTCAAAGGAAGAAAACACATGATTCATTTCAGACACGTTGCTGTCTTGACAAGCTGTTTTGTGGGGCTGCTGTGATGTGTTTCTAATGTATGGTTGTTTGCCCGAAAGAGGATGCGTGGACTTGTTTTTCAGAGAGTTGACAAAGCCTATATGTGTTTCTTCAGGTGGTTTTTGGTCTTACATTTAAATTAGACGTTCCTCATGCCTCTTTAAAGTTGAGCTACACTTTACTTGGCACTGATTATAGCGAGACGTCAGTGCCTTTATCCAGAGTCCACTACAGTCAGCACTGAGAAACCCTTGCCAAGACTTCTTTGTGTCTGTATGCAGTCTTCAGCAGAAAGAGGACTTTTAAAAGCTATCATTAAGGTGGGGCACAAGTGTAGACCAGCAGTGAAACAGAGGCTGGCACAGTAAAAAAGCAACCATCGCCACTGGCACAGCTGACAATTATCCAACACCTGGACTGGCTCCACTCCCTGGTATGTGCGTCAGGACTGTCGACTTCTTGTTAATGCAGTGATTAACAGGAAGATTGCATTTGTTTTCCTGTGCAGCTCTCTTGGCAAACATACTTTGCTTTCTCTTTGATTAAAATAGTAGATGGATGGATGCATCGTGGCTCTGTCATGAACTTCAAAAGAAAGGGTGAAAATGTGATGATTGAAAAAGGAATAAATTTCAGAAAACTGAGACCTTTTTATCATTTCCAGATTGTGCTTACTGTGGAATTTGATGTTGGTGGCCTACAATATTGTTTTCCCCCACATATGACTCTGCTATGTCAGATTTTTATATTTTCCTATTAAACTAGTATTTCCTCCCCCTCCATACTGTGTGGAAAGTAGTTTTAGGTATCCCGAGGATGAGAAAAGGGGAATAGAAGGGGCTTCGTCAAACAGCCCTTGCTTTTGAAATGCAGAGAGTGGCATTGTCATGTGTTTTCTGTGTCAAGGTCGACAGAAAATGTCAGAACAGGTGTGCGTCTGCTGCTGAGCCGCTTGCCAACTCAGCCCCTTTGCAGTAACACGCCACCGAGGTGACACTATAGTGGTTCACTGTGGATTGTGTCCTCTCCTTTTTCTTTTGGACAAGCCGGCAAAAACATAGTCTTTCCCCTTCACCAGATGAGTTGATGCAGAGTTTGATGGGTGTTGCCACTGAGACTTTGTTTGTTGCCTCTCACCTTGTCACAAAAAGTATGGGTGCTGTGCGGGATTGATGAGCAACATTCCTTTCTGATTACAAAGTTTTTTTGTGTTCACTTCTGGTGTTTTGATGTGATTAAACCCTTTCATTTTAGCAGACATAATTTTAATATTCTTTTAATAAGCCATTGGTCATGGCCCTCTTAGTGAACAGAGTAAAATATGTGCCTCTTGAGAAACACAGTATAAGAGAGACATCGAATATAGTTGCACCAGAGAGTAAATGTGCATGTTTACATCACTGACGCATCATTTAATACAATCTGCATCAGGCCAACATGTTGCAAAACCTGAAAATTGTGACTGAACTCTAAGAGAGGTGAAAAATGTTTAGGTGTGGCATGTTTTAACTAAATGTCACTCGAGCTTTTGTCACTTTATGACATTATAACCAATGAAATCTCCAGTTTGTAGCGTCAGTGGTTCAGAAAGGTTGAAACACAGAATTATTATTCGATCTGACGAGCTGTCGTGTTTGTATCCTCCCTGGCGTCGGGTTAAACGAGAAGAAAGAGAACTGCTACTTCTGTGACCCTGATGAGTGTTGTTTTCTGATGCCGTCAGCACCACACTCTTTTTATGCTTATCCCGCTCTCGAGGTTAAATTCTTACTGGCAGTTGGAGGCCTCCAGAAACTGAGAATTAGCCAACATTTTTCTATGTCACTTAGTGTGATCAGGAACAGACTCTGCCTGCTCTCTTTCACTAAAACCAAAATGAAGGCATACTGTTAAAATTTCCTTCCTCATTTGATGATAGTTTCAGTTTGACTTATCTGCTGCTGTGGATGTGTGGCCCATTGTCTTGGCAAGTGTGTCTAAATGTTTCTGACAGGTCTCAGTGAAAGACAGGCCGCAAGGGTAAACTGCCAGGCTTTTTTTCCCCCCCTCTGACTCCACTCGTACCACCCCTGACCAGTAGATGGCGATATTAATCTTCTCTGGCTCCTCTCCCGCCTCGATGCGTCGCCCATAACACCATCCTTCTCCTCTCCGTCTCTCTGTGGCACTCGCTGAGGAAAGAGGGGTCTCACCCCGTGTGGAGGGTCATGCCACCAATTCCTGGCCCCCTTTGAAGACCATGAAATTGCTGATCCAAGACGCACGATTAGTGCATTCAGCCTATTGACTGGAGTAGGGTTGACGCGCGATTATAATGTCACTGGAATGTCACAATCTGTCTGGTTGTCTTGAGCATACCCTCATCTGGTGGCACAGTGTTCTCAAGAAGGAATAATTTGATCAATAAAGAGACACCTCTCTCGCTATTGTCACTAACCTCTTATTCTAGTTTTATTAGTCAGTTTGGCAGGCCGGCAGAACTGCTCACAAAACTGTTGCCAACTCTCTGCATCTTTACCCCAGCTCCCTGCTTTATTTGCATCAGTGGCAGTGGTTCCCTTGAAGTGGCTTTGCTGTGTATGTAATGCAGGGTGTGTGTGTCTTTGGGTGGGTGCAGCCTCAGTCAGAGGAGCAGTTTGGATCAACAGAGGAGGATAGGCTTGTCACTGTAAGTTGCTTGTGACGGAGGCGGCTCTTCTTCTGACACCACAACACAACTTCTGTGGTGTGTCGCTTGGACACAAGCTTCACGTTGTTTGCTGCTGGTGCCGCTTGTGTTTTGCCTCAATCAACTAATTGAATGTGAAAGGCTTGTGGGCCTCGATGACGTGAAGGACGACACACACAGAGCAGTGGCAGTTTTAAGAAAAGCCTTTGTATTTTCCGTGATGATGGTTGGTCGCTCCTGTCATTTCTGTTTACAGAAGAAGTTTTAATGATTCTTGCAGATCTGTTTATTTATTTTTAAAAAATGTAATTTTTGTTCATTTTTAAAATTTGCATCATGAACTTTAAGATTAAACAAGATTAAAAAATGACTTAATTTGAATTTGTTACGTTTTTAGGAAATTTAAATCAGCCGTCAATAATGAGTGATTAGAGTTTTTTTTTTTATTTTGTCTCATTTTTAAATACACTTGTATAAAAGTTTTTATCAGTGCATATTGTTAGTATGTCCTCTGAATTTCTTTTAATAGTAATTACTTGTATTCAAAACCACACGGAGCAGCTTTTCACAGAATGTTGCCATTGATAATTACCTCACTACAGTTTTTGTTAAAGTCAAAAATAGTATAGAATTATTTTGAGAAATAAAATACCCAAAATATTTAATTTTAAGTTGCAAAAATTTAAGTCAAGGAAATCAAAAACCAGAGACCAAAGTTTTGTATGCAGTTATATTTCTTTTAATTTATACATGTATTTGATATATCTAATTTTCCAACAAAACTTTTAATACGTAGCGCGGTTCGTAACCAAATTATGGCCAAATGTTTTTAGCACATTCCATTGGTCTAAAGTTGCGTTGTGATCACTCTTGTTTTAAGTAATGCTCATATGCGATACTGAAAAGCACATGGAGCGGCTTGTCACAGAATGTCATCACTGACTGTAAAAGAAAGGGGAAAAAAAAAAAAAGAAAAAGAAAAGCTTCAAATTACAGGAAAGAGGCACTGCATTAAAGAACAAAGGAGATCGATGGCAGTACATTAAATTTTATGCGAATGAAAAAAAAAATCAACTAATTAAAATTGATTACTCCTGCTTTGTAAATGTGTTTCTGAATTAAATTATTGTATGAAAACATTTTGACCAATCGAGGAGCTGAGGAAGTATCCATTACTGGATTGCAGCTGAGAAGGGGCTGGAATGTTTTGTGGTGGCTAAGTAGTTTGTTGTGCTCTGCTGCGACTCCCCTCTTGCACCCCCACTGCTAAAGTGCCATGGGTTAATCTCTGATGACCCTCATCTCTCAGAGCAGCTCCAGACTCATGGTTTGGGCCTTTTACCTGAATTAAAAGGAATTTGTGGGCTATGGTACTTTAGTATTTTTGTCCGAAGTGGGTAAAAGTGAGGTGTCACTGACGGAGTCGCTGCTCTTTAGTCATCAAGGCTCTCGGGGTTCTCTGGGCCCCGCTGGGGACGTCTTTATCTAAACAGTCATCTGTCTCGCTAGTTAAGCAAGGGCAACCCCAGGCAGTGCGACTGACAGTTACACATTAGGAAATGTCAGTCTGGGCTTAATACCGTATGTCTCAGGCTAGTTTTGAACTGGCTGGAAGCCACATGTTTCTCTTCAGGTTTGGGTCCCATAAGAGTAAAAGAAATACTTTACTTTGTTGTTGCTTCATGCTATTTTTAAAACTCTGCCATTAGCAGGAAACACTGTTTCATCTCGTTGCACTTTACTGTCTTTGTTTTTTAATGCTGTTTAGCAGATCATGAAAGAGGGCTGAATATTTATTTTAATGCAACCTGTAAAAACAGACATCACACTTGTCCTTATTTTTCATTTTTGTATCATTTAACTTTTCACTATGAAAAATATGAAGTATTTGGATGACGTTTTCATGCATACCTAGTCTAAATAATAATAATTTTACACCATATGAAAAATTGCTTTTCTGTATCTCCACAAGAGAATGATGGAAAGAGTCAGGCAGGTTTTCTTTTTCCCTGACAGCCTGTGTGTTACTCTGTATTTCTCTGTACTCTGCACAGTTTTTACTGTCTGATTTAGTCCTCGCTGCATCAAATATACTTGAGCCCCTAGTGTTTCTTACCGCGGAACCTACTCAATTTTTCCATGTTTGTGATGACAGAGCTGTGATAGGGAAATGCTGCTGAATGGAAAGTTTGGTCTCTATATGCAGTGGTCTTGAAAAAGCTCAATTTCCGTCCATCAACCCCCCTCCTTTAGAAAAATTGCATAATGTGCTTTTGATG
>JAPZDX010000002.1:9946815-9963768 GCA_029783625.1 Naso annulatus | reverse complement strand
ACACCCTGGGGTCACTGCTAATGATGTGATCCCTGTTTTGCAAGACAGGAAGCAGTGGGCCTCGATAAAACTTGAGGCATGATTAAAATAAGAAGCTGCTGATGCAGCCTTGTCAATGGAAGCTAAACAAGGCCCAGGCTTCATAATACAGGTGCCAAATTTACTGCTTTATCTGTAAGTCCTAATTACACTCAAAGTAGAAACTTAAAAAAACGTAGAGGAGAAATAATTAAACACATTTTCTCTCTTACTGTACCCACTCAGTAAGCATGCATATTTCATCAGTTCTACACAAATGTTGCATGCTGGAAACCCACTTTAATTCTCTCAACTTTCCTACACAGTTCTGCAGAGAGAGGCTGGTTCACACAGTTCAATGCTGCACAGGACTCGATTGACAGCTGCAGTGTTGGTTTGCGCCGGGGATAAGTACCTGCAGCATCCTGAACTATAGGGACGTCATTTTTAACCGGAGACGGAGTGGCAATGATGGGGCTGAAAGCTGGTGTGTTGGTTGGCATGACAACACTCCGAGTGGCTCCCAGAGAGGCGCTGAGCAGAGAGTATGACAGACAGGATGGAGAGAGAAGGTATGGGAGTGAGGGGAGAGGAGGTCGAAGAAGAGCGGGAGAGAGGGATGGGGCCTGGGACTGGAGGCCAGGCTGATGAGCGGAAGGAGGAAGAGGTAATGGCTGTGGTGGTGGAGGAGGAGGAGGAGAGGAAGAAGGAGGTGCATTTTGGGTAGCGCTAGTGTCAGCAGGGGTGGTAGGAGCAGAAGTGGTGGCGGGGCAGCCTTGTCCTGGAGAGACAGGTTGACCAGAGAGGGTGAAGGACAGACAAGAAGGGAAGAAACACACAGACGGGTACACACAAAAACAAGGGCCAAGTCACACACGCACACACACACACACACACACGCACACACACATACATACACACAAAGGGATGGGAGGTAAAAAGGGAAAGATAAAAGATAAGAGAATGATACAAAATGAGGCCCATTCAAGACAAGTAACCCAAACACCAGCCAAAACAACAATGATGAGAGTAGTGGATAATATTGGCAACACATGGAGAAATGTGAAAAATCACAGGCAGGCTCAGATTTAGAAAAAAGCAGAGGAGAACCCATTTATTCAGTAAATTTGAAGGAAAAGACGCTGTTTCTCCTTCCTCCTACAATTCAACCCACTAAAGTGCTAAAGTGGACATAAAGCCACAGGGCTTATCTCTGGCCAAAGGAAAATGTAATAAGCTACATACAGTGCAATAACTCAAGCTACTGATGTACAAAATGGATGTTTTATGAGGATGACCAGACAAACTGTGAAAGATCCTGTCCACGACTCAGAACATAAGAATACAGCAATGTCATCAAGCCCATATAATATGACTGATGTGTCATTATGCTTTTGAGCATTACATCATCAAATGCATGATTGAGGAATTAAATGACAAGTCGCTTGTTTTCTGGGTAAGATGAACTGAGTGAAGCGTGATGTGTGATGCTGAATGTAAGAGCAGAAAACACGTATTATGCCATTATAAAGCATCTTTATGCTGACACTCAAGACACCTGCCAGGTCTTTTTTTTTTTTTTTTTTTTAAACATATTCTCACCTGCTGGAGAGCCATCGTGGCCTACAGGTGTGCTGGTGCAGCTCCGGTCCTGGTTGGAGGACTCAGAGGAGAGGCCCAATGGGCTGCCCCCTCCTCCCATGTAGTCCATGTAATCATCCGTCTCATCCATGATGGCAGAGGAGAAGCTGGAGTTGATCCCAGACTGGTCTGCTACAGGCCCCGACATCATGCCGGACGCATGCTGCATCTCATCCCCCCTCTGACCGAGTGGCATCACCTAGAAAGCACATAATCTTTACTGCAAAGGGACATCAAACAAACATCTGAGGATATAACGTGTCATTAATGCAGGTGTTGGCTCCTGGCACACCATCAAGAAATTATCTGAAAGAATGAAGCCCGCACTTCTGTCATTTATGAAGGCTTCAAAATGAAAAAGGAACAAACAGAACTAGAAAATCCACATGCTTAAATTTATGTACAGTACAGGATGAACTGCAGACGTTAAGTTGGGAGAAGGCATACACCACGGCATGAAAAAATTCATTAAAAAAACGTCAAGAGTGATTTGTCATTTACTGGTATGACTGGATATGAACGGTATGCTCTTTTTTTTTTACCCAACAGCAAATGAACTTGTTACACTTTTACCTGAATCTGACTCAGAGAGCAGGAAACAAAAAAAAAAAAAAGAAAAAAGAAAAAGAACCAAAGTAGGCTCATAAGTCACAAAGACTTTGAATACCAACAAATAATCAGTTGGTGACCTCTTTATTTTTTGAGTTGGAATAATACACACAAACAAGTGAGAATCTGTTTATTTTAACTCAATAATATAAAAACCTGAAAATGAAAGTGATAATCTGGTCTCAAAAATAACCTTGTGACTCAAAAACGTTAGTGGTAATTTGCATCTTTTTTTCATTTTTCTTTTTACTTTCTACAACCAGAAACAGAGCTTGTTAGGGGAAGACCTTAAAAAAAATCATCTTCCTACAACAGAAACCACAACTAAAACTATATGTGATTTTTTTTGAAAATTCCGTTGAATGTATTATTATTATTATTATTATTATTATTATTATTATAAATCTGGATGTTTGGGGGGAAAACACTTACAACCAAAACTGTTGAACCATAATAACAGTAAAGTAGAATTACTCATCTACACTGCATGTATATCCAATTTGATCTCTCCCTATAAAAGGCTGCTAAGGTACTTTGCCCTTCACTGGAATATGTTGTAATAAACTATTCAACACCTGTTTAAGTGCACTAAGTATTATCAGATGATGAGCCTTTTCGGACAGGTGTATCAGATGTCACCGCGAGTGTGTTTGTACCTGGGATGGGACTCTGTCAAAGTTCTTCCCAAGCATCCGTCTCATGTGTTTGCGTGCGTGTGAGGTCATCTGGTGCTTGAGCAGGAACGAAAACTGGCAACCCTCGCGGATGCAGTGGAAGTGGCTGTTTACTTGGTTATACTTGCAACCTGCAAAAAAAGAAACCAGTTACAGCTGTAAACTCTCCGTTCGCAGATTAATTTATCTTTGGCTCGTTGAGAGGCGTCTGAGAGCGGCTCCCGCACTGAACGCAATATCATCAGTGAGACGGTGTTATGATTAGATCAAACACAAAGTGAAATATTTTTAGGGTTTTTTTAATTTCATGATATAGCTCTGACAAAAGAGGGATCGGGTTTCAAAGTGTTTCGGAGTGTACATGTAGGAGGAATATTAGATCACTCCAGTGTCACACTGAGCAAGTCAAGGCTTCTGTGCACTAAACCTGTGGAGCTCTTTTATTACACTGACATGCTTTATTCAATTAGGAATTTACATAAATAAATTCTCATTTTCTGTGGGCCAATAATGCACACACCCCTGCAAACCAAAGTAAATATACCATTATTACCATATTAAATTCATTTTTCAAAGTATCTCCATTGTCAGTTTTCCTTTTGTTCTCCATTGCACCGCTGTCTGCTTCACACACTTCTGTTCTTTTCTCGTGTTTTAACCGGTCTGGCTCTAATTGCTTTATGATTTCAAATTAAATGAATGTTCCGTTTTGTGTCTGTTAATCAAATACCATTATATAAAAGCAGGCAGAAATAATTGAAAGAGCAACATGCTGGGCAGGTGCTAGCATGTCAGTAACCATGGCACCCAGTTTAAGAGCACAACACGTCTGTGTCATCAAATAGCTTTTGCACACACAATGTTTCAAACACGCAAAGTTGAGCAAATAACAGTAACCCCCCTGACATGGAGGGCCTTTTGTGAGACAGAAACCAGGTAACATCATCAGCGGTGTTCAGTTTAATGTTGCTGCCATGGATACTGGCAACCCATCAATTCTTTATGACTGGAGTGCTTGCGATGGTAATCCTTTCTGTTTTTTTCCCCCCAGCCCGAACAATACAGTTGGCAGATCAGGCTAGGGACAAAAAACAGCTGTTTAGGGCCTGTTTTTGTTTGCTTTGTTTCTGTGTTCTGAAAAGCTTGTGTAACCGCCTGAAAAAAACAGATCACTTTTAATTCATTTCTGTGCGATGGCAGCGGTGGCTGTGAGGCGCAGCTTCAGAACACAAACAGGCTAAACCAGACAAGCCGGATAATTAACAAACACAAACCTAATTGCTCATTTCTGACAGGGGCAAAAGGAAGAAGAAAACAACCTGGATGTGATTGCCCCCTTTGACGTTACTGCTCATATAATACAGGCAAGACTACCTTTGGGACTTGAGGTGCCATTGTGAATATGCAAAACACAGCAACAAAACCTATGAGGCTGACTTGTTTCATGCCTCTTAAACAACTCAAAAAGCACGACACTGTGTTTGCTAACACTGGTCTCTCTCCCTTTGTAAACAAAGAGAATATCCTCCTGCAACAGCTACCGAGAATCAATATATGCCTTTCTCAATTTAACACATTTAACCTAACCTGGTGAAATATTATCAAAAGCTGGGGTGTTTCGACACGAGAGGCATGTGGGATGACGAAGGAAATAAGACAAGAGGGTAAAAACTTAAACAGGATCAGAACTATTTTCTCTTACCCAGCCTTCCACACTCCTCCCTCTTGGTGAAATATTTGAAGCCGTTGGCGGCACGGCGCTCTGCCTTCTCGTGCTTCTTGACATGCCATGGCAGCTTGGTGGTGATGTTAGTAACAAAGAAGCAGCCGGGCCGCAGACAGTGATAGTGGCCCCTCATTCTGAACTCGCAGTGCTGTGGAAGAGGCACATAATTTCCAATTTCATGAGTCAAATGTGGCAAATGTTTGAAAGCCAAAGGAGTTGATTAACATTATTTGATGTTTTCTTTTTGTGCAAAGTTAACGTAAACACTACACACTGCGTCTTCATAAACATAATCAACACCTCACAGACTTTTTCTTTCTGGTCATTTGGAGCATCCCGCATTTCTTAGCACAATGACTTTTTTTTTTTTTTTTTTTTGTCCGGGCTTCCCACAAACACCCCTCCTTTCTAACATGTCTGTACACCACCATCTGCTTGTGAGGCTCAGATCCCAGAGGACTGGGCCAAATAAGATCTGCTCAGTTCAGGAGATGGAGACTAAGGGGGAGGAGGGGGGGGAGGAGGAGGAGGAGGGAAGGGGGGACTTTTTGTGAGAGGGGTGATTTTCGACACATTAATGAATTCATTTAAACGGTTCTCCAAATACGGGCTCATGAGAGCAGGCAGGGGCTGCCATTTAGGTTTCATTTGCGAAGCATTCCCCTGATTTTTGCCCTATTCCAGACAGCCTTGTTTACTGTGCAAGTGACAATGATTTATTGGGTAATATCAGCTAAATTGGCCTTTTCTGAGAGGAGAATGCGGCAGTCAAAATGACATCATTGACATATAAACAGGCATTACTGGGGTGAGTCGACTGTCTTTTTCAGCAGAGATGGAAGACGTGGAGCAGCGGTTGTGAAAGCCTTGAGTCAAATAACCTCAAACACTGGTCTAATAGATAGCATACTTCATGCTTAAAAAACTCTGGGAGATGACAGTAGGTGATTCAGGCTGAGATATCGAGCTGCACACTCACCTGGTTGGGACAGAGACACTGGAGAGAGTAGTAGGAAAACTGGTCACGGATGTTGACCAGGTTGTTGTTGGGGTTGATGTGGTCCAAACAGTGGGACTCAGCCTTGCCAGACGTCTTGCACACATACTTGCAATTCCCAAACAAGCAGTGGAAGTGGAACTTGTTTGAGTACTTACAGTCAGTAGCCAAACAGGGATCACTGGATGGACAAAAATGGAAAATACAGTTTTACTAACACTTGGCTCAAAGAGAGAATGCACACACTGAAGTGCAAACAGAAAGAAACTAATAATACTGTAAATGTTCTTAGCTTACTTTTCCTGGAACTGCAGGAAACCAGGTTTGACTTGTGGCTTTGCATTCTCCAGAGAGGTGGTGGCCAGAGGGGAGTTGGCGGGCAGGTTGGGCATCGAGGCCGACATCTGAGGGATGCTGCCGGTCAGCTGCTTCCAGGCCAGCAGGGATGAAGGAGGGGAGCTGTAGCCACCAGAGGAGGTGAGGTGGGCCACGTCCATGGAGGGATTGTTGGCCATTGAGACGGCGGCAGCAGGCTGCAGCGGGGCTCCCTCTCCAGAGTCTTTGCCCTCACTGAACTGAGGCTCCGACTTCACTTTCAAGGTGGCTCGGAGGTGAAAGCTTAACAACAAGATGGGAGTTCATTTTTATGTTGATCAATAAAACCAAAAATTAAAATGTTGAAAGGATATATTTTCTGATTATGAACCAGTGTGGCACTCACTTTGCATGTTTTATGGCCCCGTCCACTGTGCTGAAGAGTGCACCGCAATCCTCTACCAGGCAGTGAAAGTGCACTTTCTGAAGGAAGTCGCACTGAGCCTCACAGAAGTCATCTGTGTCAAATCTTCACATAGACAGATAATGAAGACAGTAAATTTACTGGTCTCTTAAATGAACAACAAACAGTAAACAGACTACTCGTACATCTCCTCAGCTGACAGTAAATGCTGTAGGTCTGTTGTACTGTAAGTCATTACAAATTTCCGCAAGGCCGGAATCATTATGTTACAGGGGCTTTCCAGTGATACAGTATGTGAGGAACAGTATTTACAGGAAAGCCTCATCTATGTACAGTACTTTCGAACACTGACTGTTTTCTTATCATCAAAATGAATGAGTCAAGTCTAACCACTCTCTGCATTTCCTGCATGTTTTATACCTGCGGAGGTATGTCCTCCAGATCTCCGTGGGTTTCTCTGGCATGGGCCTCTTCAGCACTCTGTTCAGATACTGTGCTGCCTCCGAGCTGTTGCCGCCCTGGCCCGCCTCCAGCTCTGTCTTCAGGTTCATGGTGTTGAACAGGCCAGGGTTCACCTGTGACATCTACAAAACACACAGCACATAAACAACCCGGCTGCTTGGTTAGCAGAGCATACGTAAGCTGAGAACCTGCACATGTTAGTGAGAGTGTGAGAGCTAACAGGCGTGCACACACACACACGCGCGAACACACACGAACGTTTTGGCGAGGCAAAAGGCGCAGCCAGATTTACAAACATCCAGGCTTTTGCTTGAGTGCAGGCCAAGCATGTTTGCCAAGCGTCCTCTGGGAGTAGTGATGCGGTTGCTTGAATCAAAACCTCACAGAAAAGCTGACATGAGGAGCTGTTGGACAGCAAGTCTTCAAGCTCCTCCACTGTCTGGGTTTAATGACAGAGGAGGAGAGCAGCTCTGAAGTTAAGCTCTCTTGGGGAGAGGTTAAAAAAGACTTCACGTGTGTAGAGGAAGCAGGTGGGGGGAGTGAGGAGATTCTGACCAGTTGGCAAGGGTAAAGAAACTGAGGCTGATCAGTAATTACAGCCTCAAAGTGATGGAAAACACCTAGCACATTTATATCAATCAGATAAGATGTATGATCAAAACAATGTCCATTTTAATCTTCACAAAATAAAAAACACATCTAAATTTCCATACGCTAACATTTAGCGTAGTAAAAAATGAGGGCAGCCCCTTCCTGTTTTTTTTCCTCCTCTGACTTTTTAATCAAATAATTTACAAACTCTATAAATAAATGCAGAGCGAGGCAGGGGAAGAAAAAGTATAAAGGAGGAGAAAAAATGGACGTCGAGTTCAAAACAGCTCATCAAAAAACAAACATCTCTATATATCTGGCATGGCACCCGGCTACTGCTTCATTATATTAATTTGTGAGAGGTGCAGTGAAAATTACACGGTATGAAAAATGGCTGGAAAATTTAAATGATACAAACTCATCTTATTAGCGGTGAAACATTAAAAAACAAACAGGCCCCTCCGTGTCCCGCTAATTTGTCATTGGATGAAAGGCGTTTGATGGATGCATCTTACCTTATTCATAAGCGAGGATAAAAGAGATGTATTCCCTGGTACAGGGTGTCCGTTTGATTCATTACTGGAACAAGGAAAATGAACAATGTTTAGTCAAGATTTGCATGAGAACAGTAAATATTGCTATTTATCACACAAGGTATGCCTGTATAATGAAGAAGAAAAATGCTGTCTTCTTAAGAAATAAGATCTACTGTGAGTTGGAGAGAAAATTGGAGTTGAAGGTTTATATAAACATCCCTGTCTCACAAAAATGGAGAAATATGTTGTGGATTTCATAATTATAAATTGTTTATCAATCAAAGGACCTTGTTGTGAACATGTTAGGTGAATTAACAAGAATCAACCTTTTCCATACAGTATCGATCCTTTGCAGTATCCACCATGCAGCTGTTTACCTGTGGTCTTTTTTGCTCAGGTCCAGGCTTTGCTCCTGTGTGGAGTCTTGGCTGGCCCCAGAGTTTGCATCCGCTGGCTCCTGCTTCACTTGAACCAGATTGAACTGGCTAGCTAAAGCCGGCTGCCCGTTCCCTGAGGATCAAGCCAGAGAGGCAGAGGAGAGAGGAGACAACAAAGTTATTGTTGGTCAGCATTATTACCCTATGACGTGATCCAATCTGACTTCTGTCCTGGCCCGAAAAGAATACTCCGAGTGATAATTATTGCGAAATTATGTCAGGCCGTCAAGCCTTTTAAATGGTGATTGAGAGGCGGGAGATATGAGGGAAAAAGACTCCTTTTTCTGCAGCACTTGTCACAACTCATTTGCCAGGCTGCCTCTTAACTGGTCATTAAGTGAGATGCTAATGCTGAGGGAAAGTGGCAGTCTTAGATTGGCCACCCCCCTCCCTTCCCACCTTCCCAGGCTCCTCGTTGGCCTGACAACGGGCGGCAGCCAATGCCACTGAGCGTACCCACAAGGAACAGGGGTGCTATGTCGGTCAGATTGGAGCTGACAGCCAATCAGATTGGTTCAAATAGCGTGACCTCTCGATCACATTCTCCTCCAAATAGGTATTCAGTGGGTGCTGTGAGAGAGGATAAGAGTGCTGAAATTAAATAAATAAAGACCCGGGGATGACGTGGGGTAAAAATGCTGACAGGAAGGTGAATTCTGCCGCAGCCCCCGATCCCCGAGGGACTGAAATATTAATTTGTCCTGAGGCTACACAGAGAAAGCATGGCTTTTGGTAGACAATAAGTGGTGTTTTATTTTTAAAAGATGATGTGAGTGGGAGGGGTGACCCTGTTGTAGCCTCTCAGACACTGTAAGACCAGAGAGCATCAGCAGTTGTGATTGGTTTGGTGAGGAATCTGTTGTTTAGGAATCAGGGCTGGTGCTGAGGGATAGTGACAGGAAAGGTCATGGGCAACCGAGTGTGTGCCCTTGGCCCTCAGCCTGGTGAGGCCCTTCTCCCTTTTCTTGCTGGGGAGAAAACAGTCACAGCCTACGTAAGGGGGGAACCGACAAGGGTTCCCCCCTGCTACAAGATGACCCAGAGACATATCAGACAGAATAGGAGTGGAAAAGCCAGTCTTGGGCCTTGTCAGCTGAAAGCTAAGAGATGGGGAAGTGTCAGTGTCAGTTCAGTTTGACAATGGCTGAGGTTGGAGGGGCTGGAGGTGGGGGTAAGGGAAAACAGCAGTCAAACAATTTTGTGTCTGGGATGAGGTCACTGAACGCTAACCTCCTCCCCTTCCCCCAACTTGATAAGAATACACCCGAAATTAACTAGCCAGACACATCCTGCCTTGTCATTGACAATTAAATCAACACTCAGAACAAATGAGAGCACATTTTATCAAGAGCAGCCACTCACTATATGATCTACATATGATCATTAGGCAGATTAAAGCATTCCTTCACACTATCAGAGGATAGGTTGACTGTTAAATGTGGATTATAATGCATAAGTCTCTTATTCTGCTGCAAATCATGAAGTTATTTTTTTTTCTCCCTGCTTTCCAAAGAAGGAATACAAATTAGTTTGACTCAAAGCAGCTTCTTTCTGGAAATTATCCAGGAGTAATGTATCACCATGTAATTACTCCGGATAAGATACAGAGCTTGTGAAAGATCATTTGTACTGTGTGTCTAATTAGTAAACCCTTCAGATGCTTGAATCTCTGGGAAAAACACTTAGGGGTAAATTAGAGCGGAACATTAATATAAAAAAAAAATACTGAGAAAATACTGAAAGCAGAAACAGGAAAAATGCACAATTCACCACAACAGAGGTGAAGTTTCACAACCCTATGAAAAAATAAACACTGTGAAAAATAGCCACAAACACTGTGACTTTTCTCACACCTTTTTCGACAGAGAAGCAAAAACCACTTCCTCCTCATTTTAGCCCCAAATGTCCTGTTCACACATTTTATGAAGCAAATATGAGAAACAAAACTGCAGCTACTCTCCACCCTGTACTGTGCACTGAACTTTAACGCTAAACTATGATTGAGACAGCCGATCTTGTTTCGAACCAGCTTTGTTATCCAGCTGAGAGATCTGAGATGCAGCCTCTCGGTGAGACAAACGAGAGGGGAGGTGAAGGCACCATCTGTGGAGGCCCCACCCTCAGTGGGGGCCTTTCCCCTGTTCAGACTACCTGCTGGAAGCCCAGAGGTGGAGCTCAGCCTGACAGCCTGGGCTCAGCTCGGCTCCCCGGAGCAGCTGCCCCGGCTCTCTCCCAGGGCCTGTCCTGCTCCAGGAACACCACCAGGAATTGTAATCCTTCCCAGTCCCAACATCCGGAGATGCTCCCCCTTGCAGCCCCATTTACAATCCGCACTCCACCTGCTCAGGCTCAGGCTCAGCACAGGAGGCCCCACTGCTCCTGCATGCAAGACTGTGCTCTGCAGTGCATTATCAATTTAATGCTTAAACTTCATTTTCATTTTCAGGAGGTTTGTTTAGAGCAATATGATAAACATAGACAAGGCAATTACCTCCAAAATTTATGGGAATTGTGTTTATGCTAAATAGATATTGACATGTTTTTGTGGGAACGGAAGGTTTCTAGAAATTCAAAAAAAGTGTCTTTGCTGATNNNTGCAAGTGTGTCTGACTTCTTGTATCAGTGAAAAAAAGCCTCTTTCTCAGCTCTGGTGCATTGAGTCATTTCTGCCCGAGTGATTTCTGTTTTTTTTTTATCAGTTTGCATAGAGGATATGGAAAAAGATTTTTTTTTTTTTTTTTTTGTTCTTGCAATTTCTGAACTTAATTTCATTCCACCTCCATTTGCGCATACATAGATAAGAGGCCAATGATGAGGAAACATGTTCGACACAAGCCCCAGGAGCCCCCCACTCTGAACATCATAAGAGACTTTTACAGGCTCTTCTCTCCCCTGTCAGCGCATTTATCTCCAAATGGATTGTGGGTATCTAACAAACGATCAACACAATAACAAGCCCAGAGCAAAGGACCATGCCTCCGGTATGTCCCTTTAAGCCTGAAAGCAGCAGTTTTCTGCCTTTCTTTCCACCGTGGGATAGTGATAGAAATGACCTCTGAGTGCACTTTCTAGCATCTGGCTGCAGTGAAGTCCACACACAGAAAAAAGGATGTGGCTGACGCAGCTCAAAAGGTTATTGTTTGCCACATATTTAAGGACTTCTGTCTTTAAATAGTGCAACAAGCAAAGTTAACCTTTACAGCTGACAACCAGTTTCTTCACATTTATAATTTAAAAGTGTGATAAACTGGTTCAAAAATCAAGCAAAATGTTTATGACCTAGACATTTATTTGATTATTAGAGGTGCTGATGTTTTTGACTCACTGAGCAGACATTATTATTTCCCATTCCACAAATGAGGCACACTGACTGACCTATGTCTGGGTTGTTGGAGGGCTTCAGAGCAGCAGCTGCCAGTCTGGCCATCATGGGTGATATCAGGCCTTTGCTTGCTGAGATCTTCTCCATGATGGAGGAGGTGGCGAAGGAGGTTGGGGTTGACGCCATGGCACCATCTGCCCCTGCTGTGGAGCAACCATGGGTCAGGGAGTCAGTGGGCATGGAGTGGGCCCCAGAAGATACAGCTGATATCAGACTAGCAGCTGGCTGAGGTGGTTGGAGAGGCAGCCTGGGCATGAGGGGAAAAAATGGGTTGGAGGTGGCCAGACCGCTGTTGGACAGAGCGAGGGCCACGGGCATGTTGCTGGGCAGGGCCTGGGACAGCAGGCTGGACATACGCTGTCCGGCACTAGATAGCGTGGGTGTTGCTTTGAGGGTGTGACCCGATGTAGAAGAGGAGGAGACAGCAGTGGTGGGCGTGGTCAACAGGTGTGGTACAGAGGTGGACTGCTGGGTGGTGGGCGAGGCACTCAGGCTGGAGTTCTTGCTGCTGATGGCCGAGAAGTCCATCAGGTCATCGTTGCTTGATTCCTCTGGCTCGTCCTTGGGAGCTAGGAAGGTGGAAGAGAGGCCCATGACGCCGGAGGAGCGGATGTGCCGGCGCTCGTGTTTGCGTTTGTGAGAGGTCATCTGGCTGGTGGAGGTAAAGGTAAAGCCGCAGCCTGAGCGGATGCAGTGGAAGTGGTTAGTGGCTTTGCTGTACACGCAGCCCTCATACTTGCACTCCTCGTACTTATAGAACTTCTTGAAGCCATCTTTGGCATAGGCATCATCCTTGATGTGGTAGCTCTTGTGCTTCTCAATGTCACACTTGTTCTTAAAGGTGAATGTGCAGCCTGGGCGTCTGAAAAAAAAAACAAACAATGGAAAATAAAGAGGAAACATGATTAGCTATGATGCTCCACTACCACCTCGGTGCCTTTGGGAGCCGTGGAGAGGATACACATGACTCAAATAGTTGACAATGGAGGAATGATAACTCATGTGGTTCAGTAACACAGCAGCAGCTCATTGACACGTTGCCACCTGCAACCTTTGCCAGAGGGATACATTCCAGGGAAGGGGTTTGAATCAACCAAGTGATTCTCCATATTCATTGATAACAGTTGTGGTGCATGCTCTTCAAAAAAAGAGCTTGATGCAGCAAAATTGTTTGTACATTATTTGCTGCTGATGTTGTTTTGATGCAAATTGCTGTTCTGGGCCTCTGTAGGTAGTAAGCATTTTAAAAAATATAATTTCAATGATTCATGGAAATTAATGGAAATATAGATGTACAAAGTGTTATTTATGCATTTCTGCTCATTGTAGAATTTATAAATGTGACAAAAAATGAAAAAATAATGCACCACAATGAGTTTACTTACCTGCAGTGGAAGTGTGTAGTCTTCTGCCCATAGAATTGACACCCAACTGTGCCGCAGTCCTCAGTGGCACGAAATCTCTGAAAACCATCGTTGATCAGCTGAGCATTCTTTTTATGAAAGTTTTCATGGGTCATGACATCTGAAGTGCTGGTGTACACCTTGCTGCAGCCCACCTGCAAAGCAAACACAAGGCATTGCAATTTAAAAAAAAAAGAAAAAAAAGATCTGGGCCTGCAGCAGACACGAGAGTTTCAGTATGCAAGAATGGTTTCAAAAAAACCAACTTCTAAAGACACAGTGCCTTAAAGAGACGAGATCTACTATACAGGCTATAGAGACAGGAGATCAGTGTGGTTAAGAAAATGCTAGTGGCCTAGAAATAAGTGGAAGAAAGTTGTTGTCACACGTTCACTATTTAATCTTTGGTAGTGCACTTCAGAGAGGTACAACTTTCAAGTCAAACTTGTTAGATGGAAACTAACATGACTTTGTGACAACTGGAAAAAGAGAAAAGTGACTGGAAATAACAGTGGCCAAATTAGGCAGCTGAAACTGTACTACCTTCCTGGCAAAGCTGCCTTTTAGAAAATGAAATTCATATTTGGAGAGAGATAATGCAGTCACCACAAACTTACTGTAACTCTGAGAACAAAGTAAAAAGTTGGAGGGGGCAGAGGAAAGCAGAGGGGAGAAAGATGACTGTCTTGGTCTTTAGTTTAAAATGTTCTGGTACTCAGGAGTCCTCAGAGCCAACAGAGGGGGAAAAAACAGGTAATGTTTGAATTAAAAGCAGCAATTGTATATCATCCCTGGCACTTTTCACCCGTACAAACGGGGCAACTTCTCCATATTGAGTCAAACAATGAAAAAAATGCCTCTCTGTTTTTTTCTCCCCTAAATCAAGAGAGCCGATGCCAACATCTGCAGGTTCTCAGGGACTTTTAAAACAAGGACTGAAATGTCCTAATAACAATTACGCCGTTAGAGGGGTTTAAAAAAGAATATATCTCAAGCCATCCTCCGCTGCGCTGCTGCCCTGCCGGCAAGAAAGCTCTCAGCACAATGACACATTGAAAATAAGCAGATGTAAAAAAATTAAACAAATCCAGAAGGGGGAATAATCTTCACCTAGCTGCTTGGTACTAAAAGATGAAAAATGTGTAGTTTATATAAACACCTAACTGAATTTTATCCATGCCAATTAAGGAGCGAGAGAGCGACGAGGTGTAGAGGAAGCACCAGCAGCCTCACGTGTATTCATCCTTTTTCAATTTTCTTTTATTTACTTAAGGACACGTTTTGTTAAACTGTTCTTGCAAGACACCTTGTTGTTAATGAAAAAAGTGTGAGCTGTGTGACTCTTAAACATCCTGAAGTCGTTTGTGTCTTTTAAAGGGCCGGACTTTCCAGATCTGGGCATCACATCTATATCACGGTGCCCTGCAACTCTTTTTTTTTTTTTTTCTTAATAATCTTCCATACGTTATTATAACCTGTCCAGAAAAGATGTCGCTGCTGTGGAAAAGGTGTTTTCAGGTTCTATAATGGATCAGAACCAGGCTTAAGGGTTTATATAGAGTGTGTGTGATCTGGTTTACTGACAACCACATGTGTTGTGTGGCTCCGGAATGTAAATTGAATGATGAATTATGCATTCACCTCCAATATTATAAATCACAATTTTTATCAACATAGGTGAGTTGTGGGTTATTCGTACTGTATGTGATAAACATGTTTGGCCATATTTGCAAATATTTCTCTGTTATTTTATGTGTGTATGTGCCTTTGTGTGTATGCAAGCCCCATGTGCATGTTTTTGGGTTTATTTTGAGTACATATGCAGGTGGAGGAGGATATGTGGGTCTGTGTGGTGTACCTGCATGCAGTGGTAATGGGTGCTTTTTCCATTAAGGTGGCAGCCATGGTAGTAGACACTGCAGTCGTCCAGAGGGCTGAAGCGCATGAAGCCATGCTGCAGGGAGTTGTCCCTCTTCTTGTGCATGTTGTAGTGCCTGATTACATCCTGCTTACTGGTGAACCTCTGCAAGAGTGGAGAGGGGAAATGTACGGCAACAGGTTGGTGTTTATTTAAACCAGTCACAGAATCAGCAACAAGTCACTTTATCTCTGAGGAAGCAGCTGCATCATGCAGGAGCCAATTGGCAGGTGGGGAAGGCTGTGCATACTGCAATGGAGGGGGCCAGGATGCCTTTAAAGATGACGGGTTCTGTGCTTATTGATTTACTTTGCATATCTCAAAGTTCTGCCCTATCCAAATGTGGCACCAAAGCCCTGGGACTTTCTGAGCATGGGAAAGGCATCCACATGGAACAGAAAGACTGTTCCCCATACACCCACTGTCTCTGCATTATGCTTCCCCTTTCACCAAAATGTATTTTTTTAATTAAGATGAATCAATTGACATGCAAGATCACAGTTCTGATGTTTCTAGCTCTGGAAAAACTATGTTCCATGCAGATGGTTTCTCAGACGTGCACAGGGGAAAACAGAAGACAACAGAAAACAAGCAAACAAACAAGCCAACCAAAAAACGTTTTCCCTTTCAATTCGCCGAGATATGATTCCATTTTTAATTAAAGCATTATAACTCGCTTTTGGTGAAGGCTTCGCCTGTAATAATGAGTGAATATGCAAAGAGACCCACCTTCTAAAATTACAAAATAATTAAATAAATAAATAAAACAACCCCTCCCACACCCAGGAATCAGGAGGGGAAACAGAAAAATCACTCCACAGAGACTTGCAGCAACCAAATCTGCTGTAATTGGGCTTAAGCTGATGTTACAGAAACTGTAACGGGAGATGCGCAAATCAATGAGACAGTTTCTGTCTTCAATCCATATTTATCTGCAGTTGAGGGAAAAACATCAGAAAGAACTATTCTAAAAAGACACTAATTGCTGTACAAAGTAGGGTAATTGCTTTGTGTCATGTGTTCCACTTGCGCACAAGTAAAAAGCAAAGATCTCACACAGCTGCTCATTCCCTTGCTCTTGGCCTGTTTCCCACTGCATATTTCTGAGATGTTTGACTCCTGCAGGAGCAAACACTTCATTAGGATTTTTAATCCAGCTGATAAATACCTCGGATTCGTCGCTTTTTTTGAATAATTTTCCTGTAAAAATGGGGAGCTTAGTTCTGGGCTTCAGGCTTTCTGGTATCTAATGTTTAATGATGACTAGAAGATAAGTTGAACTGCGGTCATGGTACATTCGATCCATCAAGCCGTCCAAAATAGGCCATGGAGAGAGCTGACTGGGAAAAAGATCTCATTTTCAGTTGAGTGGTGATGAAGGTTGGGAGCCACTTGCTACATTTATTTTAGGATTCCCACTAGTGTGGCAAGATGCACACTCTCCCTCATGTACAAGCCCATGAAAGGAGAATGTTAAGACTCAGCCAATCGCCCCGAGGCTGGCAGTGGGATAATATTCCAGGAGAGTGTGTCATGTAACATTTCATGAGTTATCGCTTCGAAAGGGGCTGCTCATCACTGCCTGCTTGTTTTTTTCAGGGTATTGACATCCCCGAGAGCTGGATTCCAAAGCATATCCGTGTTTCCACCCAATGCAAAAGCAACAGAGAAATGTGGACCTGACCGTGGAAATTGCCATGATAACCTGAACTAACACTCTAAATAATGACATGAAATGATTTTCCTTTGTATTACTCCAAGAATGTGTCCCATCAGAGTGTGAAGTGGGATTCATGCAGAAAATTAAAGCTTGGATCTGT
>JAPZDX010000002.1:9915242-9929799 GCA_029783625.1 Naso annulatus | reverse complement strand
CTAAAGGATGTGGGAGTTAACAATGGCTGCGAGTGGCAGGGTCACGGCTTTATCTCTTTCTGACATACAAGACGGGGCAGCTTAAGTTCAAAATATATATGTGATCATCCCGAGGAAGATGTGAAGTTACATATAGAATGTATAGAAAATTGAATAACTTGACTTTATTGTTCATTCAAAGTGCAATGCTGCTCCATAAACACACCAACTCCCTGCAGTGTTGTCAGTTTGTATGGAGTGAGCACACAGAAGGCTCTGTATATTAGAGGGGTAGATATTACTTGTTTAAACTGAAGCTTATGTCTTCACCTAATCAAACACAGGTACAGGGCTTGTTGTAGATTCCTGCTGAGTTTCAACATGACTGACACAGGGACAAACCCCCCGCAATATCAGGAGTTAATTAATACAAACAGGGTCTGGGAGATGTCTGTTTAGCTCAGGATTATTTGACAATATGCAACAGAGAGTTGTTGTAGCTCTTTTAAAAAGCCCAGTTATAACTTTATGAACCTTTGGCAGATTAATCGACAAGGCTGCAGCTCCCTGTGCGTAGCTCAGCGAACCTTTTTTGTCTGTGGCTCTCAAGGGAATGCATGTGTGAGAGAGTGTGTGTGCACGTGTGTTTCGGGGGAAAATCACTGAGCCACACAGACAAACATACACAGACACACTTAAAAATTACCATGTTTTTATTTTTGTAAATTTATGCCTTGCAGGAAGAGAATGTTTTCCTCTTCTCTCTCTCCTCCTGCATGGTAGAGAGGCTGCGGCAGCCGCAAGGAAGTCAAGCGGAAAGCCACTGATGGACAACTATGCCACGACACCCAGACCCCAGCATCTGGCCCCTCTCTCATTTTTATTACACAAGAATAACAATAAGCAGGTCGTCGACCCCGCCGTGAGATTTTGCCACAGTTTTCCAACAGTCGGTGCAGCCGATGCTGAGAAATTTCCATTTTTCCGCATGCATATTTAATTGAGTTTTGTCCCAGTGGTGCGGAAATGATTTGTTTTTTGCTCTCTGTTCACTTGACTCCTCTTCGGAGTCGCTAACCCTGATTAAGACGTTCCCGTTAATTTCCCAGCGCACACCTTTTTTTTGTGCATTAATGGTTCTGATCGTCTAATTAAAACTTCTCAGCTCGGCTGCTGATCACCGCTCGTTGTGCCTCTGACCTGAAGTTTTAATTGCCGCATCAGAAGCGATAATAATAATTTTGAGGTTCTGATGATTAAAAACAATGCCACTGCCAACTAGTTGATAGATGGGGGTTTAGGGGTGGGTACATCTGAGGAGAAGTTTATGTAGAGCAGGGATTTGGGAAGCGGGCTGTAAAGGCGGGTACGCACATCCAAGGAGCAAGAGGGGAGGGGGGAGACTATTGTAGGTGATAACTGAGGGGAAGGGGGTGGCAGAGCATATGGAAATCTCCCAGCCCTCCTTCCCCTCAGAGTCTTTCTGAAGAAACAGGTTTGGCTGAGACAGGGACTTAGCTTTCCCCACCTCACATCTAAAACTGCCACTAACTGATCCACTTTGGAGCTCTACTCACTCGGCAGGTTTGCCAGGTTGAAAAAGAGAGAGAACAAGAGATAGAGAATAGCATGAGAGAAAGAACGATAAAGGCACATAAAGGATGACGACAGTTCAATAGACTGCTTATTTTCATAAAAAGATAATGGCACAGTAGGTGCAGTACAAAAGGCACATTGTTCATAAAGTGACTTAATGGAAAAAAGGAACCTACAGTGACTGTTGCCTCCGTCATAAAACATGATACTGATGAGATATACTGCATATGACACGTAGGTTACTGTCAAAACAGGAGAAGTAAGTTGTTTGTAATCTCCTTTTGAACTGTACTTTCACACTGTACTTTGCAAATCACACAAACTGCTGTAATGATAGGAAATGATTCAGGCATGAAGAGAGAGAGAGTGTGCACCCGGAAAACTGCCACCAGCACCAATCTGTCACATTTTGTTCTTTTTTTAACCACTGGATTTCTAATAGATTTTTTTAGGCTCCACTACAGGATCAATGTGTTGCTGCAAAACACACTGTATGTGCATGCATGAAGGCACACACATACTATTCACACACACACACACGGACACACAGCCAGGAGGTGGCTGTCTTCTCTTCCCTGCCCCCTACCCTCCTCCTGTCCCTCTCTCTCACAAATGTATTTTATTATTAATCAGTTGGTTGCACATCTGCCTGCTTGTTGTTGTTTTTTTTTTCTCTATCAATAAAGCACTTATTGCTTTTAGTCTAGAATGTGACCTTGCACACTGTGTGCTGTCTTTGTGGGGTGCCGACCTTGAGGGACCCGTTTGGACTATTACGTTGCAGCTCAGTCCACGGGCTGTTATCAAACACAAGCCCTCAGCTAAGTGCCACGCTCCAGTCACACCACTGCAAAACACAAAGAAGACGCTGCAGGACAAAGGCTGACACAAACTGCCCCACAAACACACACACCGACTGCATGGGACAATGGCTGAAGAAAACAATGTATATTTCAAGTGCAGAAGGAAGAGGAAAGACGTTAAACTTGAGGGCAATCAGGCAGGAAAGTTGAAATCTAAGGACAAATACGCCCTCTGGCCTCATCACAAACATGGTAATTATGGTGTTTTCCAGAATAGAGGACAAGCAGCCTAAAATGGTCTAAGGGAAAAGAAAAACAATCTGACACGAGTGACAAGAACCATTTTGACAGCCACGTACCAAAACACCCAAGTTTTATTGAGTTTGCAGCTTAGGGTAATCCATGGGACACACGGCTAACTGGTTAAAATTGTACATCAAATCTGGTCTCACAGCTGGCACCAGATGACAACTTAATTTGTAAGTGTTTGTGTCGCGGGAGGCAGAAAACTTTGCTTAAGAAAATACACAATCGCACACGGTCTCATGCTTCCACAGATTGAAACAAGGGAAATTTATTCCTGCAGCTTTGTTTGGAAGCTCTGCTCCCATGTTCAGTTTCAAGACACCAGGAGTGCAATTTGATAAGCCAACCGCCATGGTAAATGAGCAGACGACCCCGTGTCCCTCCCTCATGGTTGCTGTGCTTGGTGCAGCAGCAAGGCAGCATGGGTAGTACAGTGGAGAAGGGGCTCAGCAGTGCACCTCTCAAGGGCCCTTGAGCTAATATCTGTACAGATTAACTGCTTCAGTTGTATTTTGGTCACGGGGATCTCTCTTCGCCTTAGTGGCTTGTTGGGAGGGAGAAGGGGAGATGTGCGCCAGCATGTGTATTGTGCTCATATGTGTGTGTTAGTTACACACTTTCTTCTGCAGAGAAGTGAACGGTCGGATCGCCTAAGAGGTCAGGAGCCGCCAGACTGGTGTGTGTGTCACTCCATGTCATTATCTTAGGGGCCATATTTAATTTACCAGAATCTGGAGCTGCGCTGCTGAGTAAGTCATCCCCATCCTCTTACCATCACCTACCCCCTCTATCTCTCCGCAGGACATGCACGCACACACACACACACACACACATACACACACACACAAACACAAACACACAGTGTCAATCCTCCAGGGTAAACTCAGCACACGCCGCTCCATTAGTTATCAATTAAGTCTGGAAATCTCCACCTGGCTTACACACACACACACACAGACGAAGCTGACACACATACATAGCACCCCTCTCAACAGGAAGTTGAGGAGAGCGTGCCTTATTTGACTACAAGTGTGGGTGAGAGAGTGTGTTTGTGTGTCCGTACGGGTGGCACTTTTGTCCATGAGGTTAACCTTGATATGAGGCCCTGTCAGGCCAGATAATGTCAATCAATGACAAGCCCTCACAGATAACCCCTAATGTGAAGCCTAAAAAGCAAAGCTGTTTAGATCTTTAGACATGCCCCCTTTCACCAGTATATGAATTGCATTACAAGGAAATGAGCTGTGGCATTTCTTTAATAAGACTCTTAAGACATTTTGACAGCATATAAGGCACTCTGCCGTTAAAAAAAATTAAATAAAGCCCTTGCTGACAAAGCCCCCTCACACAAGGCAGTTGTGATGGGCTGATCCGAGTCCCTGTTAAGTGGAGGAGAGGAAAAGACATGTAGAGAGGGGGGAAAAGGAAAAGAAGGGTGGACCTTTCCCTTCTTTTTTCTCAAGCTCCCAGGGACTTCTTAATTGATTTCCAAGGTTACGTTTCAAATTTGTTTTTCAGATACGGGGGCCTTGTGAATGAGAGGGCGAGTCGATGTTTTTCAAGCAATTTCCCTAAATTCAGCCTGGTTTGGAATGTTTGCATCAGATCTTGCTGACCCCCACCCCCCGATGCATCCTACTCTTCTCCTCCCTTTGCTCTCTTTCTTCTTCCTCTCTCTCCTTGAAAAGACAGAAGGAGGTGACATTTACCCCCCAAAAAAGCATGTATTTCCAGACAGGATGCCTGCGCTGACAACATCGATCCCTGGCTACCATTAAAAAATTTGCTCTGCCTGACAGACTTTTCCTCTTTTGGACTTTATATGCGGTAGAATGAATCACAGGTGCCTGTTAAAATGTCATCCTGAGCAGGTTCGCTACCTGTCCAAAAACGACCCACGGCTCGCTATAAACCGATTTCTTCAGACTTTCTTTAAAACGCTTTTTATCACACTTTCAAGGATCAATGTGCACGTCTTATGAAGCACAATTAAATTTTGATCAAAACACATTCTGAAAGAGGAAGTGATGAGAATGAGTCTTCCTGCTCCTGGGATTTGCATTTTTTAGACCCTGTGGCTGTGACTCTGCTGCCAGAACTTTAGTTTTACTTCTCTGATGAACAGGATGCCAGTGACAGTAGGGAAAGTGATATATAATGTCTTCAGTGTATGTGAGTTTGTGTGTGGTTGGAAAAGCGTGGATATGTGCACAATAAACTGTGTAGACACATAAGTTAAGCGGCTGTAACCAATATTAGGTGTGTGTGTGTGTGGTGTGTATGCATGCCTGCTTGCGCCTGTAGACAGCAGGACATTGTGCTCTGTGCTCTCCTTCTGCTCCTCTCTGTCTAGTGGCTGCAGGTCACGTCATTTGCTCTGAGACACACACTGTCAGACTCGTACACTGACATTTCTACACACTAAGGAAAAGCTGATCCACAGTAAGAATAAACACGCGGCTGCGTCAGTGACAGCACTAAAACAGTTTGCTTTACCGAAAAGTTCAATGTGAAGTGGAGGTGGAACTAAATGTGGCAGTTTTCACCTAAAACAGGAACATTCTTGTTTCTGGGAGTTCAGTGGAGGGAGGAATGTGCCGTGACTGAATGCAAAGGTGTGATAAAACAACACTGAGAATGAGGGAGAAAAAAAAAAGAAAAACGGCTGTGAAACGATGAAACAAGAGAAGCTGCTTTACGGGAAAAAAGAATGCTGTCTATTTTGGGTCTCAGTGTACAAAAGGAAGTGCTGCTAAGTTGACTCAAACAAATAAATTTGCTTTTGATAAAACCACAGCGACTACTTTAGCATTCTACACCAAACCCACTTTGTTTCCTGCATCTTTATCTTCATGACTTGCCACATTTGTGAGAAGCCACTCGCTAAATTGTCATGCACAAACAACTGAAGGTTTTCAAACAGTGCAGCGTTGGCGGCTTAAAATGTAATTTTATTTTAAAAGTGACAGGTTAAAGTAAAGCCTCAGAAGTGAACATGGAGTGCCTGCCTATTTGCGCTGTATCCAGCTGCCCATTTTACATTTCTCCAACATTAATATTCCTCTTATTATTATTTTAAAGTGAAAACGGATACTCTGTTGAAGTGCAAATCTGATGAATTACGGGAGCAGATTGCTGCTATTAATTATTAAAACCTATTTTATAAATATTCAGGTCTGTCATGCATCTAATAATGAACGCTTTAGAGGAGGTTACTTCCCGTGCGCATCCTAATGTGTCAGAAATATCACTTTTAATCACACTCGTGTCAGCGAGTGCTGGGTTTGAACCTGCCGAAAAAATCTAGCAAATCAAGGAAACTCAGCTGGCCCACTACAGTGCTCATCACAGCTCTTCCGTTCCTGCTGTTTCGCATGATCCAGGTTCTTCTCCTGCCCCGTCTAAAGAGGTGGTGAACACCTCTCAGCTCCCTGCTGCATTTTTACTCTGGTAATTTGAATGGAGAATAATGCATCGGCAGCACTCTACCCTTCTGGACACACCTAGTCCCAGCGCTACTGCTGCCATATGCTGTGTTGATACATATTCATAACACTTTCTCGTGTGTTGAGCGTTGGTGTGCAATGAGGCTTAAATGAGTGTCTCACAACTTCAAATGGGAAGAGTAAAAAAGAAAAGAAAAAGCGTGGCACAAAGAAAGTTGGACTGTTCTTCGCCTTTTCCCTCTTTCCTCTGTTCTTCCTCCCTAACGTAAGGAAAAGAGGACAAGTTTGGGTGCTGATAGGTGATCCCGGTGCTTATGTGAGGATGAGTGAGAGGCTGTGGAGTTTCAGAATTGTCTTCAAGAAGCTGTGAGAGGTGGCAACTGTCAACACAGCAGGATAAACTGTGCTGTCAGGTGGGCCGGATGGTTTCACTTGTAGGGTGAGAATCAATGGCACTGTACCATGACCTCGTACACCCCAGCAGTATATACATATGCTGCACAGAGCATACCCATAACCAGATAGACACACACACACACACACACACACACACACACACACTGTGAAACACTCTAAGATTAACGCTGTCAGAGCTACAATGATACCCCTTCATTATCTGCACATGGGGCCTCCTTCGTGCACTTGCTTGCCTCACTGTCCTCTCCACTGCTTCTCAATGGAAGTAATAATTACTAAAGCCAACATTTCTTGCTCTCTGTGCTTCCAACTACCCTCGACTTCCCCATTATTTCTTTCTCTTTTTGCTGTGTTGCCTAGCCAGCCCTTTCACAACTTGTGACATAGCTGAAGTAATGCCAATGCTGAGGGTAGCCCCAGTGTGACTCACTTCGTATGTGAGATTATTTGGTGCCCAGCTGATGTACCATACAGGCACAGTGTGGTTCCTAAGATTCGGTTCTGTCCTCTGGGTCAAACACTTATTTGGTACAGCAGCAGAGAAATGCTTGATGTCCCACTACGGTAACAGTTGTACTATACTTTGTTGGTTTAACAGGGCCGGGATCAGAGAGATGCTCCCTCTTGCATGGCATTTTTCATTACCAACAATGCTCTTACTCTTTGGCTTTCTTCTTCCTCTCCCACTGGAACTATGGCTTTATTAAAGGTGATGGCTTGCTCAGGCGCATTTTCAGAAATGTCTTCTTCAGCTAGCCATTTCCCAAGCTGCTCTCGGTTAAACGTCACTCATAAAAACCAGGCAAGATTTGATGGTGAGATCAAAAAGAAAGAAAGGACAGCAAGGAGAGTGGGGAGATGGGGGAAAAAGAGGAACGATACCCTCCTCCCCCATCTGACACCAACGAGTGCTGAGGGTAATTCCTCTGAGCAGTGCCTGTGTTTTCAGACGCAAATACAACAAAACGCCGGGTACTGCCACGAGACATCAAAATGGGCGATTTTGACTTCAGAGGGTCTTCAGATGCTTGAGGAGTTAAGAGAACAGAAGGCACCAGCAGGCTGTTAACAACTAATACGGGAAGCAAGCCAGGAAGACTGTCTCCTCCCAAAATGCCAATCGGCACCAGCTCAGTAAAGGCTTCCACAATACGGTAATACCCCACCTGAGCACCTTCATCTGCTCAAAGTGAAATGGCTTGAAAGTCTGTCAGCTGCTGTGTGTCTGTTATCTATTGCACTACGGGAATAACATGCTTAAAGTAAAAATTCCACAGGTAGGTGCCATAAACACAGAGGGAGACAAACCACGCACAAAGACTCCGCTATAGAGACTAAAGCCTTCAACAGGTACATGAAAACAGGAATTTTTTTAAATTGTTTTTTACAGAGAGATGTTCATCAGCAAATCAAAGACTTGCCTCGTTCTTCGGAGACCTGAGTTGTGTTGTGACACGCTGAGAGGGATGTCCGCATTTTCTCCGGTGTTGTTCTCGCTCATTCTTGGAGCATTAGGCTCACTCTAAATAGCCTCAAGGAGATTAGGCTGGCTCATATTCAAATGCACATTTCTTGTAAAACCCACTCCACGAGTGGGCCAAGAAGATCAGTGCAGGAGCCTGGTGAGCTGGTAGTCAGAGAAGATTCTGTTGTGTATAAATCAGCTGAGAGGAGGCAAAAGAGACAGAGAGGAAGAGTGGGAGAGAGGCTGAGGTAAAAGACAAACAAGTGTTGGCTCTGCTATATGAGTTTAGTTAGCTCCAGAGTTAGTGCATGAGTTATGGCTAGCGAAGGGCTGAGGGACGCTGTATTTATGAGGGGACTGAGTGAGTGTTAAATCCCTGGTAAGAAATAAAGTCGTCCCTGAGCGAACAGGGGAAACATTTCACTCAGTCTAAGAGGTGCCTTGAAAAAAAATGAAAGCCATCCCTCTTCCAGGGGAAGCACTATTCCGTGTTCCCCAAAATTGCTTTATTCCTTAAAAATGCCATAGATCACATCCAACAGGATTGAATCTCATATTTGAATAGAGAGGAGGATTCTCCGCGTGCATAATATCAAGGGAGTTCATGAGCCAAGGAAAGGGAAAGAATCTGATTCTTCTAAAATTGCATGTGGATTTTCTGAGGGATCTTTGGCTAACGGGGGCTGCCAAAATACACAGTGCACTTGTTGCAGTGCAAGGGTTCATCCAAGAGAACTTTTCCACTGTGGTTAACCCAGGAAAAGTAGTTTTTGTTGTTGCTTTTTTTTTTCAATTCAAATATTTGAATTTCTAACCCTATCCAAATATCAATCTTTCCATTGATATATTCAAATAAACATACAGTTTATTTCTTTTAAATTTATTTTTCCTTGCAAAACAACTTGTTATGTTTAATAAAGTCAAGAAACAAGCCAGAAACAAAGGAGGGCACATGGCCAAAAGACAAGGAAAAGCCTCACATTGCACTTTGAGCACATCCAACTCTAACTCAGACCTCTCTCCAAACCCTGCAGTGGTAATAACAATTATTACTTAAAAAGGCTATATTTTTGCATTAACTTAAAAGGCTATATCTTTTTCTTCCCCTCCAGCCTGTGCGGCCTCACTTACCCTAAGTATCTTCATAAATCACCAGTTACTGTTAACATGTACTCCACAATTCAGTCATCAATCTCCTACCAGGTCAGAGTGAAAACAGAGGGGGAAATGTCTGCTTAGTAAAATGTCTCTCTCGTGAATGCTGCTACCACCACCCACTACTTACACACACATGCACACACACACACACACACACACACACACACACATACACACACTATGCATTTAGAGCAGTAGCGTAGACACACACCAGTTAAATTACAAACACACGCGCCCGGCACACAGCAACCAGAGCAGTCCTATGGGACCCAGGAGCGGTTGCCAGATCGCCACGGTAACGCAAGCCAAATTCAATTCTGACTTCACCTTTCACTCGGGAAGCTGGTTTCATTTGTTATAAAAACAAATAAACAGCAAGCGTGAAGTTAGAGCCAGCCAACTTCTGACTCGTCTTTCTTTTCTTTTCTTTTTTTTTTCCTGTGGGCCTCGACAAGAAATATCAGGCCCAGACTGTACCAGTAGGCTGTTTGAGAGACAGACACCCGCAGGGCCGCATGTAAATCTGTGTTTATGTTCACAGACACAGTATTTATTTAACCAAAAGGAGAAAATCTAATTGTACGCGGGGAGGATTATTCCTCTCAGAACTGTGTCTCCACCAGGGAGAAAAGGACTCTTCAGCCTTTGTTCAACAGACACTGTTTACATCAGCAGAGTGGAAAATCCCTCAGATGGCAAACCTCTCCATCACACATCTGTACCTAAACAGACAAATCAATCTCAACCAACACCACAAATTATCTCAACAAGCACCAAAAAAAAACAAAAAAAACAAAAAAAAAAACTGCTCTTGACATTACAGTGGAGGGATTTTAGGTGCTTTTTTTTATTTAGTTCTACTTTTAGCCAGAGGAATGGTGTATTTACATCATATTTTTTCCCCTATAAAGTCAAATAAAGGGGTATTTGTGTAGCCTTTGACCACTTTAGAGGCCTGAAATATCTTCATAATAAATAAAAATTATTTTTCTATAAAGTTATAATATATGTAATTAGTGGCTGGATGAAGTATTCAGATCCCTTACTTTGGTAAAAGTAGCAACACTACAGTTTACTAAGGAACAGTTCTGCATTTGTAATAAAAACCAGTACTTTAAAAATATCGTCAGAAAAAAGTATCAAAAGTTAAAGTACTCATAATAAAAGGCCTATTTCAGTATTTCAATATTCTTCATATAGTATTGGATTATTATTCCACATAAACATGCAAGCAACATTTAACTGTTGTTACTGATTATGGTGGAGCTCATTAAAAATAAGTTCATGAAATGTTGCGTAGTTTATTTATAACAATGCATCACACTTCATAAGCTGATCACATATTTATTTGTAAAACATTAATATTCCAAATAAGTAAAGAGAAAATTATATTTATTTATTTATGTTTATTACAAAATTTCAGTTTTCCCATTTCTCTGAAATGTAGTTTATTAAAAGTAGCAGCCTAAAAATACCTCACATTTGTACAGTAACTGTGCTTAGTAATTTTCCCATACTGAACGTCACAAACGTAACGGTAAGTATAAAAAGTGGAACTGAAGAGCGATATAGGGCATAGCACAAAAAGTCAACAATAGAACTTTTGAGGAAGCAGCACACCATTAAAACTAATTAAACACGCCACTGACATCCAGTGCACTAAAAGTACAAATATGCATCTGTAATTAAAGACTACAATTTTTTCCCAGAAAGTAAACATTACACCTGCTATGTTCCCTAACTCTCACGCACACACTCTCTCACACACACTAATGCCAGGATAAATAAATCACCACAAAGAAAAGTCCTCAACTGGTCACTGAAACGGTATAATGATGGCCAGCTCAGCTTGTGCACGGATGGATGTGTTAATATTCTGTGTATTGTCTGCGTTCCTGACTCCACCCCAGATGCCTGCCAGCGCCGAGACAAACACTATTCGAGACACTGAGCCGAAGCGTGTCTAGGTATTGACTAATCTAGGTTGCAACAATGCTTCAGTGTCCAGCCGGGGGACCAGCAGATGGAGATGGGTCAGGGGGCTGCGCCGCAGAGACTGCAGGCCCGGTGCTTTGGGAGGAGGAGGGTACAACATGGTGACAGAGGAACAATGAGCCCACTACTCCCCACCCTCTTGGATGCCTATGCACCATGTATCAAAACGCCTCTTGCAGGATCCCATCTGTTCTTCATTCCCTCACTGTTTGCCTCCCAAACAATGAGCGGTCACGCATGGATTGGGCTGGAGCACCGTCGGTCACACCCAGAAAAAAAAGCTGAAAGTCTCCACTTCTCAAGCACAAAACTTTAAAATCTTCAAACTTTAAAAAAAAATGCAATTCCGACTGAAAATTTCTTTTTTTCCTTAATATTTGTGTCAGTGTCAGCAAATAATTCTCATTTATGCAGTTGTAATTTTATTTTGTGACAGAATGCAATAAAGGCAGGATATCTCACACTTTAAAAAACTTTATTCCAAACAGCAGTGCACTGAACAGTAAACACTTCACTTTTAGTCAATGGAAAAACAGTTCCCCCTCTGCTGAACAAAGTGTGTAATTACAGTGTTTCAAATCACATCAGATCATTTTTTTCCAGCCTTACGAAGCAGTTTTAATATCAGCACATATCATAGAACATATGTCGATACCAATATATCTGCATTAGGCCGATATCAGCTAATAATATTGGTAAACCGATGAACAGGTCTGGCTCTACCATTAGCATGTTTAAAAAGGCAAAAATGAAATAGAGAAAATGTCTGCAGGTCAGACGCACTTTTTTATTCAGCTTCCCTGGTGCTTGTGCCATCACAAAAGCTCTCTTGTGTTTCCTGTCAGACTCTCCAGCCCCCCCCAGTTTGCACCCAGGCTCAACCTTGGCAAATTTAAAAAACACTTTTGAACTAAAAAACAGCTGATTGTCACATGAGAAAATCAACCTTTTCTTTATTATATTAATCTCTGTGTTTGTCTTCACCATCGCTGGAATGCTCACGAAACAAGCACAGAGGAATTCGAGGCAGAAGGTGCGTCAGCGTCGCAGTACTTTTAAGAAATGTACCCACAGGATGTTTGTCACTGAATAATCACAGTCTTTCACCTTGCAAGCAGGTCAGATGCACCTCTGGAACCCCGACGAGCCAAGCACACCTCGAGGATCCAAAGTTCAGACGTGTTCAGAGGAGCGACTGCGGGAAGCGTGCAGCGAGCTGGAGATATCATGGGACGGATGTGCTGGTCACGGTGAACTGCTCGCTGTGTGTGAACACCTGAGCCTGGAGGTGAGATCAAAGTGAAAAAACAATTTTTATTTTAGAGCAGCTTTTAAAATCTCATGATTAATACTTGAGCTAAAAGCTTTGAAATCAATATGATTTTTTTTATATATATATGTGTGTGTGTGTGTGGTGTATAAAATATATAAAATAACACCGCAGTAACGGTCGCATTTTTCAAAAATAAGATTATTTGTGTGTATTTTCTGCCTCTGAAGAACTCTCACACTTTTAACCCCTCCCCTGAACATTTCTACTTTTTACATGAGGAAAATGACATGAACACTGCATCACATACACACTTATACATGGCTGCAGCTACCGATTATTTTCATAACTGATTATTTTGCTGACTATTTCGAAGATTTTTAAGATTGTAACACAAAGTCTTATCAACTAATCAAAGCAATCTAAACCCAAAATGATTAATTTATAATCAAAACAATTAATTCATCAATTATTAATCACAGCTCCAAAAGCATATAAACTGTTTGGCTTCAGTGAGTCACTCATTTCACATTATTTGCTTAACAACCATTAAATCACCTTTAAAGTCTCTTTAGCAGTTGTTGCCACTTTAAAAATAACACCTTTATTTATTTATTTTTTAAAATTTATCCAGTTAAACTTGGATCTGCTCCAGATTTTGACCAGCGATGGAGTGATGAACGTTCAGGAGTTTGTTTCCTGGGTCGTAAACACCAACAAACCCCCGACACCATCCGCCTCCACCCCCTACAGACAGCTGAAACGACTCCATTCCACCCAGGTATGCTTATTATGTCACATTACGCGGCGTGATTCTCTTTGCCAGTTTATTTTATTTTGCCAGTTTATTTTATTTACTTTCTGTTGTTGCTGTCTCCTCTAGCTTTAGTAAACAATCATCAAATATCTAACCTTTGAATGCTTGAAACAAATTACAGCTGCTGACGGAGATTCATTTGGTCCCCTAAAATATCTTAAGTGAAAAATTTTGAATTGAACTAGTCTGTTTTCTCTAATAGACATATTTTTCCCCACATGCAGCCCTTTGATCAGGGAGGCCGTAGGATATCCATGCCCTCTGCCATGACCAGCACCATCGGCATGCGTCTCTTCTCCACCCTCGACGATGGAACCGGTTTCACTGCGGTTGAATACATCCTGGATGCCTGGATGGGGGAGGGAATAGAGAACAGCACTGAGATCCTCCAGGTACCAAACCAATTCTACTAGATGTGACTGTGGCAAGTAGTCTGGGTACTGAAACGCGGTATTAAACGGGCCCCAGGGCAACATTTAGAAAGATTGTAGTATCAATAAGCTCCGACCTTATCGGTTCTGCTAAACAGTATTTAACAACTTACAGCATTCGTCTGTGATGGATTTTTTTCTATTAATCCTCGCAGTCCTCCTGAACAGACACCTCTGACTGTCAGAGCGTGTCCTCCTGTGCAGGGGGCGGAGCCAACACATACTGCCTGTCTCTGATTCTCTCACTCTCTCACATATGCTGATAGAGACACAGAGAGTAGCCAAACACTCCAAAGTCTCGTTGTATTTCACGAAAATTGATGCAGAGAATGCTTGTTGCTTCAAGTGCAGTAAGTCTTTTTCCTGTAAAGAAGGTAACATGAGCAGTCTCTCCAAACATCTGTCTAAAGTACATCATATTCAGACTGATAAATGTCCCATTTTCAACAGCCTAGCTCGCAGCTCTCCCATTTCCCCTTCCACCTCAGATATGTTATGCCAGCAGGAGCACACGTGGAATTAAGTAAATTATACAAACACAGGTTAAATGTTTGTGTTTTACTTAATTTTTTCTCATAAAAAGTAACAAAAAGAACCAATAACTAGTACCATGAAAGCACTGGATCGAAAAGCAGTATCGGTAAAAGTAGTAATAGCACCAAAATCTAACATTACCCATCCACTATTTCTGTAATGCAAACAAGTAAAGAATGTTTCAAAGTTTTTTTGTTTTGTTTTGTTTTGTTTTTTGTTTTTTGCAGGCTTTGAATTTCAGCCTGGATGGGAAACTGAGTCTTAGTGATCTCACTGTGGCTCTTGAAAATGAACTCCTCGTTACCAAGAACGGGATTCACCAAGCAGCAGTGGCGAGCTA
>JAPZDX010000002.1:9895158-9910158 GCA_029783625.1 Naso annulatus | reverse complement strand
GAAAGTTTTTTGATTTTTTCTGCTACCCTTGCAGTTTGTGCTTTCCTCTCCTCGATGCAACAAAAATAACATGGTTGTGTCCCAAACTAAACATTCCCACACAGTGGCTGGTAGTCGGTTACGTCTCTGACACCAACGTGCCCAGCAGGCAACTCAGTCCTGACGGCCTGTTTAAAAGAGATCCAAACTCGATGCGCTGACAAATCTGCTCCACAAAGGAGTTATATTGGTCAATCAGTGTGGACATGCCTTAAAATTTCAGAAATAAAAATCATTCCTACATTAGTTACCAGTTGGTGATGAGAGCAATGAAACACACTCAAACACTCTTTCTCTTTCACTTTCTCTAGACAGATTCATCCGGTCAGGCTGTGCCCCAAACGTGGTGCAGTAAACCATGCTGTCAGTGTCCGAGCTCTAAAAAGCACAATTACAGAGGACCTCGACTGAATAATTTAAAGAGCATAATTATTGACCTCTATCCGAATTCCTCTGAAAGGTACATTAAGATATAGAAAAGCGCTGGAGGTGGAAGTGGAACTGAGGGAGTGTGTCTCCCCAGGCTTGCCTAATGCACTCTCCTTCTGTACTCTAACTTCCTGTGGACCCCTAATGTGCCCGCTGCACGCTGGCCTGATGAAAACTACGGTTAATGAGGCCCCTGTTTCTGAAATGAAGTATCTCTGAAACCATCAACATGCATTACTATCAAGCCCCCACCCCCTGCCAAACCGCACGTATATATGTACACAAGCACTACTCATCACCGCCACTGTCCCGAACCAGCATACACACACGTACACATAGACCACCAGTCCTTAACCCCCCTTAACTACCCACCTTTTAGTGCCACCACGGTTTCTGGTAGGCTGGGGGAAGTGTGTGTGTGTGGGGGGGGGTTAGGAGGTGGGGTGTGTTTGAGGGTTAACTGTCCCTCAGGGGGCTATCAGTGAACTGGGCAGCCGTCACTGCTGGTGTGCCTGGTTCTCAATTGACAACCAGGCTCTGACAGATTAGCAGCTAGTCAAGAGGAATCCACGGCCCAGGACACAATTAAAGTAATCACTTTTCTCAAATTTGGCTGCATGTATCTGACTCTGAGTGCAACTGGATTTGGATAAAGCATCACACGAGTGTGTCTGTGTATGTTTGTGTGTGTGCATTGGGGGTCGGTGAGAGCTGGCAGCAGGCTTGGGGGAGGATGCAGCAGGATGAGGCCTTTTTAATTAAAAGAAAATATTTGTGTTTGCATACTATCCCGGTTGGAACCTGGGACAATTCTGAGAATTCTGGTTGTTTAATAGGTCGCTCTTTAAAGTGAGTTGAGGTACATCAGATGCTCTTTGCATGCATGCATTTTTAAAATTTCAATTAGTCCTTACATTTTTTAAAAGGGATTCAGAAGTTGAATGTTTTAGGTTTGGGTCACTATATCAACATTTTGCCTTTTTTTTGAGAAATATGACCATAAATTTTCCATTTAGAACAATTTAAAGAACAATTTTTTTTTTTTTAAGGACAAACTTATTTGTTAACAGAAGGGTGTTGCTGTCTAATGTATTTCAACCAGGAAGGATAGAGGGCACTGAAATAATTAGGCGACTTCTGCAACATCCTGAATGCCAAGGACAGGTGGATTAAAGTATTAAAACAATCGCATTTCAGTCTTGAAATAGTCCTGTGCACGACTCAGCACCATGCGCATCCGTTCAAGTTCAGCTGCCAGCTCCATAACGCCACAGGAGAGGGATAGAAAAAAAGCCCAATCCCATTAGCTACGTACATGCATCTCAGCAGACCTGCTGTAAACGTGAGCAAATCTCAGAGATGATTATCCCCCAAAGCTCTCAAATGATAATACATAATCGAACAGTACAGAAGATTTCTCTGAAATCTCACAGCCAGCAAGCATTAATTTGTGTTTCCCCATTTGTATTTGAATCTGGTGTTCTCCAAATGAAACAGAAAATAGTGCCCGAGTCAGTCGCCTCTGCACCCGAGGAGACATTTAACTGCTGTCCTCCAATTACAGGCCGGAGAACAGAGCTCCCTGCATTACGAGAAGGAAATTATTTAAGACAAAGGTCGAGACACGAGTTCAGATGTGATTCTATTTACGGTGCAAAATTAATAAAGAAGCAACGTGCTTCGTAATGCGGGTTCACTTAAACATTTGGGTGAATGATCTTCAAATTAACAGCAACTCTGCACTTCAACCACATTCTAGACCAGACAGGAAAAGACAACGTTAAAAAAAACCTGTGAATTCTACAAAAAAAAAAAAAAAAACTATAAGAGGGGTTAAGTTACAATCACTTCTTTACTAATGTTGTGAAAGAAAAAAAGGGTTAAGGGTACTTGTTAAATTCTTTAAAAAAAACCTCTTTAGGAAACTCTAACTACTATGGAGAATTTTTCTTTTCAGAAACTGAAACACTTTCTTTAGAGATAGCAGATTTATTTCATCATCATCAATTGGCGATCCACTTTTAGAAGGGCCTGTGAGTGAAAAATATATCTCTATCAGAAGAAAAAGTTCTGTTTCTGGAAAATAAGTGATTATTTAAGGTGCTTTTAATTTAATTTAGTATGTACAGGTATATATAGCATAAAGGTTACACAGGCAGGGAAAAGATGCTCTTTTCTTACAATTGACAATAATTAAGGTGAGCTCTTCAATGAAATCTAAGCCTCTTAGCCCACCTTCTGCCATCTGTGGCTCCAAAATTAGAGCGTAGGTAGGTTCGCTCCTTCGCCTTCTGGAAGGAATGGGGAAAAAATAAGTGCCGTCTATACTACAAGTCAGAGTACCACGGTCAACCTGCTTTCACAGCCGTGCCGTGGAGGCGGAATGAACCGTCTGTGACAGAAAACAAACAGGAAGCCGAAAGACAAGAGCGAGAGAGAGAGAGAGAGAGAGAGAAAAACCTGTGCCCTTCAGTCTCCCCCAGTAAAGACGCTCTTAACCAGGTCTGACAGCTGACAGCTCCTTGGCAATTGGGGTCAGTTAAAGGAAAAGTAGCTCAAGTTTTGTTGGGGCTTTGGCTTCAGAGATGTTCAGGAGCCACTGCCCACCGCAGCATCAAAGGGGATTATAGGGACAGGGCCATCTGTTGCCAGAATAAGCGTGAGCCCTTTTATGTCTCTGCTTGTATGTGTGAGTGCGTGAGTGTGTGTGTGTGTGTGTGTGTTTTCGTCAGTGTGCATGTGTTTGTTAGAGAAAGACAGCAAGAGAGAAAGACACAGAATCCCTCATGTCTCAGTACTTTTAACTTAAAGGGCAGCAGAGAGGGGTGCAGCCTACACCAGTGCAAGCAGCTGGTTTTAATCTGGGCTGGGGGCACTAAAGGTTAAAATCAGGGCAAGCAGGGCATCACCATCACATGACCGAGTCCTTTTAAAGGTTAAGTTTACTTGTCAAGTATGATCTAAAAGACTTTGAGTCCATACACTCAGTGCCAATGTTAGGATTCAGGGACCATACTCATGTGGGCTGTTATACTAAAAACAGGATGCCTCTAATAAGAAAGAGTTTGTATTTCGTCATCCAGGCAAACTCAGAACTTCTTTTTGTTGTTGGTTTATTGGAACACGGAGCTAACCTCGTCCCCCCTTCACCTCTGTAATTTGTTTTGGGTCCTGTTCCTGGCCTCCGCCTGGAAATGTTTTCTCCTCGATAGTCTGCTACCTTTTAGCTGAGCCGCCCAGTGCTTGACCTACTGCCGACACTTATTTTCAACACTCTAATTGTCGTTTAATCACATATCAACCTGTCACTTAAAGACCCCCTTTTTTTCGAGGGGGAACATTTGCATATGTTGTAAAACTAATTCCTATCGAAAGCTCCAGTGGCTGTGAAAGCTGGCGCTTCGTCTCTCTCTTTTACTTTCACACCCGTGTAGACACAGTTAAGCACAGAGAGAGGGTAAGACACACACACATGCACACACACAGAAAACTCTTTACTGTGTCGCACCTTAACAGAAAAAAACACACATAAGCAGACGCCATACGTGATATTCTCGATTCAGGTGGTTTTATCACATTTGTTAACAGCGTGCGATGACACGTAGTGTGTTAGAATAGGGACAGCGACAACAGTGATCCAGAGCGCACGTAGTCGTGCGAGCCAAAGCAAAGGTGACAGTGAATGTATAGTGTTATAAAGGTATCAATTAGAGTTAATAATGTATCACTCTTCCAAATGTTACATTCATTTGTTCACACTTAGATAAAGCTACTGCAAAATAGGTTGCGACGGGTTTGCCTGGCAGACTACACTACATTTACATTATCACCCTTATACATCGAGGAGCCATGTTCCGCTTGAGTGGTGGCGGCAGAGTAGAGGGGGGAGTGAGAATCATGTTTTTCGGGCCCTAGGAATGCCAGTCCTCAGGAGATCTCCCCCTCTAATTACAGAGCGGGGGAAAGAAAGCTCTTTGTTCCACCTTTTATTACATTAATTGATAAAACGGAGCTCGGGTGGAGCCGTCTTATGGAGTGGAGTAGGAGGGGATAGGGTTGGGGCTGAATCGAGGGGGATCCTTTGGGCAGAGGAAGGTGGGTGAGAGGCTTCTGGAGCTGAGGTCCTATTTTCGGAGGACTCCTAATCCCGTTAGGGGCCCGATGGTGGCGCAGCCCCGGCGCTCTGCTTTCCCACAGGCCCCGGCGGCTGCAGAGTTGAGGAGGGGAGTGGTGGCGGCAGGGGCAGACGATGGTGTGGTGGGTGAGAGTCCCGGCAGCGTTGTCTGGGCTCAGCCTTAATTAACTGTCTCTTCAGGGGGTACTGAGGGCCACACTGAGACCCTATGTCACAAACGCAAGCAAGCAATGAGAGGCTTTAAGAGGAAGTGGCATCTCACCCACTGTGGAATCGTAGGAAACCCTGTGGATCTTTAATATGGACCCCATACAGCTCAAGGCCATACAGATGTCATAGGACATCAGCCGGGATTTTTTATGACTGGTTATTAGCTTAGCCCAACTTGCACAGGTGGTTGATATTTTTAACAACTTCACAGTTATTCAATTAAGCTTAAGATGAAACTTAGAAACATCAAGGGAAAACATTCTGAAACCAGCATTTACTTCAAATATGATTTGAATGTCACTGTTTCTCCACACTAAAAGGACAATAAGTTCCATTTCTATTTGTGCAGGATCGGCCAATCTTATTTGTTAAGTAGCTGTAACAGGCTTTGTCATGGCTGTAATCTGCTTCTGCTCATTTAGGCTACCTGCAGACAACACAGCCTGAGAAGTGCTAGTACAGTGGCCAAACAGAGTCTGAATATGTTACAGAGGCAATTAAACGTGTTGGTGTGTGTGCACGCACACAACAGTGTCAGAGGTGCTAAGCCGGGCCAAGCACGCCTCATTGAAATGTCCATCTTAAAGCCACCCAAGTTCCTCATCTCCCCCACCCTCCAACAACCAAGATGCTTCAAAACTGTCAAAAGCATTTTCCACAAAGCTGAGGAGAGGACAAGGAAAAAAAGGACCTGCCACTGTCACATGCATGCTCGCGCACGCAAACACACTCGCGAGGCTGTCAGGTAAATTAGATCTGAAAGCTGACAATTTCTGACCATATTTCCTTGATTATTTCGAACAAATGCACACCAGCCGCTCTAAGGAGATTAAAGTGACATAAAAGTCCCGAGTGGGAGGAGGGAGGGCAGAGAATCCAGGTCACCCCCATTTGTCCCCCTGCCTGACAGCAGCTATATCGCTATCCAATCCAATAAAAGTCCCCCCCTCCTTTTGCTTTAATTAATTTTACAGCTAGCTTGCTTAATTACTTTCAATCAAAATCCTCTTGCCATCACAAAATTAGAAATGGTTCAACTCCATTAGTCTAAATTCTTCATTTACATACACAAAGACTGTCAGCTCTTGCTAAGCAAACGGCCTCCTGCTTGATGAGATTGTTTTTTTTCACACACTCTATCACTCTCTCGCTTACACACACGCGTGCGACTGTGGTGTTAATTCTTTTGAAAGGAGAAAAGTAGCATAAAATTATTTGATCCCTTTACTTAAGACATTTTCTCCCTAATCAAGGTTCAGGTAAGCTGTGGTGCACTTCATCCAAGGTAATGGAGAGTTGAGTGTGTTTAGCTACAACTGTCAAAATTGATTACATCAACAACTCTGTGTCAAGGAAAACTGCTTGACCTTAAACAATGCAGCACATAATATATGCTGCATATGAGGGATTAACAGAATTAGTCAGGCAGCGGCTAAGATCATGTAAATGAAGCTAACTAGTTCTTTCTTGAGATTAGCTATTATTTCCAAAGCAATAGACGAGCTGCAGATTACCCAGTGACACATGCCCCTTAAATCTCGCTCCTTTATGGCAGGGTGTTACCAGTCCTGACTAGACTCTGGAAACTAGCAACGCACTACCACCGGTCGGCTGCTGTACGCGAAGCAACGGGACTTTTCAGGCGAAGGCCCATGCCCTGCTGCCTGATCACTTCAACTTGGCACACAGACATCCTCTCCATCACACACACTGCCTCAGGCCTACACATCATCAAGAATTAAGGACATGCAGATAGGGTTTGTGCACTGACCAAAGTGAAAACCCAAGCACAAGAGTGCACCACTGCATGTTGCGCGCACACACACACATACACTTCACGCACACACTTCTAGTGCCATAATTAGGTCCTGAGATGAGGGCATTAAACTGTTATAATGCACTCGCTGCTGCAGTACACTGCCACAAAATATACTGACACTAAACCTACGTGCTCATCAGTGACACACTCCTATTGCTTTTATTTCCTTATTCGCGTGCCTGCTACTCAGCAGACCCAGCGCAGAACCACACAACACAACAGCCTTTGATCTGCTGTGTTCAGATAATCTTACAGCCGCTGCCCTTTTATTAAGGTGGAGTTGTGGCAAAAAAAGAGCACCTTGAAAGTGATAGAAGCAAGGGGGGTTTGTAGCATTTCTGAACGTTGGGCCGCAGTCTGGAAACGCTTCTAAAATAATCCCTAACAAGTGACCACGTGATGGTGCAAGGCAAAATATAAAAAGGGGTGGGCATCCCTTAAGGGCTGCGGGGCTGAATACAATGCAGGTCTGACCTGGCCCCTTTACTCTGCTTCTGCAATCACCGGTTTCCCTTGCCCTCTTTAAACAGCCCCCATTAACACTGTTAATTATCCAAATCCATCATTCTTGGGGTAAATGAAGACTGCCTCTTTAATTCAATTTAATAGGATCATTTTCCAACTCGCGTTCACTTTAGACCCAGCTGCCCGCCCACTTGTCCCCTACTGTGTCTCTCCCCCCCTACTGTATCTTGACTCCCTGGGCTGCATCTTCTATGGTCTGGCTATCTCCCATTGGTTGAAGGGGATGGTGATGAGGGCTAAGGCTTGATGGCAGCGATGAGCCAACACACTGTTGATCTCCCATGTCTTGTCTTGGCTCGGCTGGTGGTGAGCAGCAGTTCTGGGTTCGCAGTCTGCTGTGCACACTGCCTGCCTGCCACACACACACACACACACACAGGCTCACACTACCAGCCATGCTCACCGGGGCTTAGCTAATCCTGTCACATCAGGCCACGTTGGCTGAGTTGAGGCCTTTAGCGGCAGCCCCCCCACCAAACCCATGCACCTCCACACTTTGCCATCACTCCTTCACTGACTCCTCTCACTTACTCTCTCTCTCTCTCTCTTACTCCTTTGTTCATTTTAGAAGGTCACGGGTGGCCGACGACATCACTTATGTGTTGAGATGGGACAGCTGACGAATCCGTGTGTGCTCCAGGTGCTTATAACTTATGGCTAACGTGCAACACAACGTGAATACTGTGATACAGTAAATAAATAAATAAACATGATTTCATATTATTATTTATTTATTTCATATTTTTGCAAAGTTACAGTGAAGTCTGGCCTGTGATCATATAATTGTTTTCTATTTTTAAAAGAAAACCTTCGAGACCCCATGGCATGCTTGTCACTCTTGTTTATAAATTATACAGGTGTCATTTTGTCTTTTCTTGTCTGTGTGTGTCATAGTGGTATCAGTATCAAAACACATTTTCCATGCAAACTTGCTGGGTGTGGAAACTGGACACTACTGCCCTTTAATCTGACTTTCATTCTATAAACGTACAGCTATATCAAGATGGACTTAGGCTGTGTTTTATATGCCTCCGAGGATTTTCCTTACACAGGACCTCGCTGAGTTCAACTACATTTACAAATAACAAAAATATTAAATAGAGAAAATCAAAACTACTTTCCAAACAATCAGAAACATTCAACAAAAACTGCCACAAGCGCACAGTACCGTCTCACAATGCCGCCCTTCAAATTCTCTTAAGAATGCGCTAAATGTTGGCTTCCCTTATCCTATTATTCAGTGTGAGGGTTAATTTGCCCCCATTTCCACAGTACAGCCCCTCCCTTCCCTCACGACTAAACACACTCTAACCCACACATACACACACACAAAGCATTCCATTTAAATTTTTCCCAGACTTTCATTGTTTAGCCATTTGAGACAGACTCTGGGAGAGTTTCAAATGATTTTAGCCATGATTTAATTTCGTTTGTTAAAGGGTGATGTCAGCACAATGGGAGACGAGCCTCTAAATCCACTACATTCACCCAAAATGCCCAGATGAGATAATCATTGGTGACGTCTACGAAAACACTTATTATATTTGCCCATCGCCTGGCTGAAGCTGTTAAAACTCATCAGCGTTATTCCCATTTTTTTTCTCTGGGAAAGAGAAAAAAAATTAGCTCAACTTATAGTGAAAACTGTCACCCCTTTTAAAGAGACAGGGCTACATTGTTGTGGCCGTGGATGGAGTTTATAAATGGAAAAAGACAGGGCAGAGGGCTATCGGGTGTCTATTCAATACTCATTTTGTTTGCACCCAATACTAATTAAATAAAACACGCACAACTTTTTAATTGGTTTTACAGAGATCAACAGTTTCAAAGAAGTTGAAAAAGAACAGTGTAGTATCTACTGTAGTTATACACAAAGTACATTCATCATTAGTAAGTGTGGAAAACAGTCTACTCTTACATGCTGGAAACTGTGAATGAGCACTGCTTGTCCCTTGACTTGTCCACACAATCTGAAAGGGCTTGGGGCTGACAAGGCAGCAAAGGAGATAAGAAATGGATCAACGTGAGCTTTTCTCATAGCTTAATTTATTTTAAATCCAAGCCCTATTTACACACTGCACACCGGCAAGCCTTGTCAGCTCCAACTAGCATTGAGATATTTAAAACCATTAATGCTGTACAGCGGCAGCCTGAGCGTGTATGACACAAGCTGTCGCTGTGAGAAACAAAGCCAGAGCTCTAACTGCCACAGCTTCCACTTTTGAATGCAGCACCGCTACGAAAACGGTAACCATGCAGTCAGATGCTATAACAATACGAATTTTGACCTTTCTAAATTTAAAAAAGGATCTAGTAATTGCACAGGCCTGTTTCACTGTATCTTTAGAAGAGGGGCTAGCCCCACAGAGGCAGGGGTCAGGATATGAAACACACAGGCTATCTGCCTCCCGACAGGATATCCTCATGGATCAGCAGTGGTAGCCATGTTGACCCGCCCCGTTATTAAAGAGGCTAATCTGTTCAACATGTCAATGTTAGCACTTTTAGCTGCGATTAATAAAAGAAGACCCCAAGAGTGCTGTGTGTGCTTTTCCAGTGCCCCAGGTTGTTTTCATTTGGTTTGTATTTTCAGTGGTTTTCGCTGTTTGGTAATTCAACAGTCCTTTTTTTTTTTCTCCTATTAGCATAAACAGTGTAAATTATTAACTTTGTTAAAAGAATTATAATCGGCCCCGAATCCTCAGCTCTATGGTAGCTTTGTGTGTTTTTCCCTTTCTGCCACTGGCAAAGAGGCACTATAGCATTGCAGATATCATTAAAGCAAATGTAACTTTATATTTTATAGATAAGAACAATGTGCATGTGATGCCTGACTTTCTGGCCATTTATGCGATGCTTAAAATGTATGGCCCAGTGGCTTTCACAGGCTAGTAGTAATAGAACTGCTCTCTAACAGACTTGCTTTCTAAGTGCCTGGTGCTGTGTCTTAATTTGTAATCTAGTCAAACCAATTGTCCGCTAGCTAAAAAGGTCACAGAGACAATAGACTACACAGCCTCCCGCAATGTAGAGAAAGTCCAGGTTGTCTTTTGTAGCTTTTTAACCAAAGATGTAATTAAGACACCTTCATCTTCTGGGGTGAGAAGGGCACCGAGAAGACCGTACTAGAAACACAAGAGGAACTTCACATTACTAGAAACAGAAGTGAGATGTACAGTAAGACAGAGCATTTGGTTAGTGGTGAAAAGCACCTGTCTCCGCAGCAAAATGTCACCGCTGAGGATGTTTTCTAAGTTTACCTCCTTGCATAGTCAGCGTGTGATTTTACACATTGTGACCGACGACTGCGTTGAGGAAAGCTTGTTGAAAAAAACTGAGTGATGCAAAGCAACACAGGAGAGGCAGAGGGGGGGACTTAAAGGACGTGATTTATCTGGGCTTGATTGCGTGTTAATCGAGGTTACGTGTATTAAGTGGAATCTAATTGGAACAGACACTGGCAGTCTGACAGATCGACATGATGCAGATGGATTGGGGGGGGGGGGGGGAGAAAGTGGGAGTGAGGGATACAGGGAGAGAAAGAGGGAAAGGGAGAGAGAAGGTTGTGCAGTCGAGGAGAGGCACAACGGAGCAAAATGAAACACAGCCTTTCTGCTACTGTACATGGCCAAACGGAAAGAGTTTTGTGACACCAAACATTCAAATAAAACCAACAGAGCCTTTCAAGCAATTGAAAAACAAGAGGACTCTGCCGTTGGGCGCATCTCACGTGCGTCTCATGATTGGCGGCTGATGAGACATGTAACCCTTCTTGAGGAGGACACACACGGGCGAGATTGTGAGTGACAGGGCACAGCACTGGAGTATGCCCTCCCCTTCAGTTGCCACAAATATTCATTTCTTCTTCATTAGAATGAGGGGGGAAAAAACTCCCCCTCCAAAAACAAGTTACAGAGGCCGAGTGACAGCTGCTGGAAAATTCTCACCTCGACGAGGGAGCAAACAAGTGTTCGACCGGTCCTTCTGACTCTCTGCTCCTCCAAAAAGGCGACAACTGTTTCGAAGGCCCTCTCCTCTCCCCAAATCTGAGGTATTTAGCTAGTGGTCTGAATGACCCTTTCAAATGTTACCAGAGTAACAGACCGTAAAGGATGACCACCTGTTAAGGCCAAGCAACTGCTAACTCATAACTAATATACCACAGACTCTGCAGACAAATAAGGAGACCATTTCCGAAAAGGTTTAGAGGACAGGAATAAGATTTGAAATGAAAGATACGGTGCTGCATAGAGATCAGTTTTGTTGCAGCATTGCTCTGAATTGGTCAGTGCGGCTATAATTGGCAGCAGGGGGATACAAAGTGTGAGTGACATGAACGGCCTCAAAGCAGCGAATAGCCCAGGAGCAAAAATGACTGTCACAGTGCCATTATCTAAATCTGGGTTAAAAATACAGTGATTCTCGACGAAAGGGTCACTTCTACTGATAGCTGGCCAAAATGAAGGGAAGCAACAGCAAATGAATGTTCAAAGGTTTTTTTTTTAAAACGACTGAAAAAATATGTACAAAGAGCAAAAGAGAGAGGAGAAAAGGTAAAGAAGTAAATAGGAAATAAAGAGAGGAACTATGGGCATTATTTAGGGGCAGTTTGCAGGATACTACAGCACTCGAAACTTCACTCATCAACACAAAATGCCCAAATTGTTCCCGACATGATCCCGTCATAGTGCAGAGACAGAGGAGTTGCTTCGGTCATCCGCTGATTTGATCCATTATGACTGTTACACTAATGGCATTAATAAGGGCAAAATTGCTATTTTGAAACGCAGAATTTTCATCCTCTTCATTTGGCTAACCTTATCGCCTCTCTCTTCTTCCTACATGAAAGCCCACAGTGGGCGTGCATGTATGTGTGTGTGTGTGTGTGTGTGGGCAAATTTGCATGTGTCTGTGCCCCCACCATGTAATGGTTATAAGGTCATCTCTATTTTCCAGGCTCAGTGTACAATGTCGTCAGATTGCAACATTTTGCAAGGTTTAAAAACAACAACACGAGCTTTGAAATGTGACTCCCTGCTATTTTCGATAGATTGACAACAATGTCGTATTCACCAGCTGGCCATGATAAAAGACCTCAACCTCATTTAACATTGCCTCAATACATTTTGATCAAAGCCTTTCATCCAGCTTTACAGCACTGCCTTACAAAGAATCGCCTAAAAAAAAAAAAAAAAAAAAACAGTGTTTAAAATCCAAGTGTATTAAATAAATGTGTCTTTATCCTGTATGCTTGATTTACTCAGAGTTCATTGTATCAGCACAGTAAATGTGTCTGCAAGTATCCTGTATATTTGAGCTGAATGTGAATATACGTGTGTATGTTCAGCCCTCATCTGCCTCTAACATTGAGAGGAATGACACTCTGTGATCAAGGACATGAATTGCTCATTGATTTTTAGGGGCCAGCTTAACTATCCATTCCAATTGATTTTTAGCTTTGCTGGGTGTGCGAGTTATGGCAGTTTTAATGTATCATCTGTATGTGTACTCATCACCCACTGCAACAGGATTTGCAATAGTCTGTGGAAAATGCATAAACGACACCATTTGCAAAAGTGAGATAGGGACTTTCCTTTTCTGCTCTTTTTCTATTATATATGCCATCAAGTGGAAACCATAAAAGCTTTTGTGTCTTACAACAGGTGAATAAAATCACACACAAAAAATTATAATAATAACAACGAAGCTATTACCTGCTCCTAAACTCTAAACTGTAAATAATCTCATGGCAATAGCAGTGGCTTTTTTAGCCTGATATATTAATGGAAAATAAAATCAAAGCATGTGAATGAAGAAACCTCTTTAATAATAAGCAGCACTGCTCAGAGCATGCATTTCAGCTTGCACTACCACGTAGCAATGCTAAACCAAAAAAGAGTAGAAATTTCATGAGGACTCAGACCCCCACGCAGCACAGAAAGACCTGTCATGGCTTTGCCACAAGAAAAAACAAACTAAAAAAGTTTGTGAGTTTGTGACTGTCAAAACTTTCAGTATACANNNCGACTTTTTTTTTTTTTTTTTTTTTACATTTAGGAGAATACTGCCATCATAACTCATGTTACCCATCAATTAACAATTCATACAAACTATTAATAATCAATGGTTTGATGATGTAAGAGACAAAGTCAGAGCAACGCGATCCAAAAGGCAGTCTAAAGTCATCTGTCAGGTAGAAAGTCATTAAAATAGAGTCTCGTTTTCCTGCGCCGAGCTTAGGTTTCACTGAGGCAGGGATACATTTCTATTCTTCAGAAAAAGGCTGTGCTCTCATATGATATCATCTCATTCACAACATTACTCTCAATAGCTTGTCTTTTTTGTCTTTTGTATTTTTCTCCAATTTAAATGGCTCTTTTTTCCAAATGGTTTGGGTGAATTGGTCCTTCTATGTGAGGTAACTGCCTTTTGTTCAGTGAAAAGGACTGCATAAAGCACACTTTACTCCATCCTTTAAAAAAACAAGTCGGCTTAATTAATGTTTTACAAGTGCTGCTGTATTCTTAGTAAAAAAAAAAAAGCCTCTATCAAAGCCGACAGGTTCAGATTACGTACGCTAATTGAAATTCTGAATTTCTAAGCCAACTTCTTTTTTTCCCTGCTCCCGCTCTTTCTCCCTGCGCACACAATAAAGCCTAGTGTTTTGTAGTCCACAAATGACATCAAATCATCTAAGTAATATGGGCTTTTCTTTTTTTCCTTTATTCTCATGTTCTGCTAGTGGGTTCATGAGACAGCTTAATAAAGCAGTAAATGCTTGGGGAAGCCTGAGAACCCTACTGTGTGTGTGCGTGTGTGTGCGCGCCTGCAGGCACGTCTGTGTGTATGTGCACGAGCATGCTCTCGTGTTTTACCTCCACCAGGGACCTCAAAGCAGAAGGCAAAGCCTGGTTCCATATTCAAGCAGATTTTCCCAAAGAATAAAGCAAGAATAAAGCCAATGAACAAAAGAGAATGACTAATACCTAAACCAAAGCCAAAACCCAGACACTTATCTCATGGGCTGACATTGATAGAATCCATACTAATGCAGCCTGAGCTAAATGAATACAGCATAATTTACAGGTTATACATGCGTTCGGTGCCGGAGGAAGGCACGTTGTGTGAACAGCTGCAGGTGTGGGAGTCGCGAGGCTGAGGCCGAGTTTGGACAACCATCACAGACACCTTACAGCACAAAAGAGGTAACAAAGGTTTCTACGCACTGGTGACAATGATCTGAGATGGAGTTGGAGACTGGATCAACTGGGATATGGAACAAAATCTTTTTAGCTTGGAACATACAGATACACGCTTTTCTTTATACTGTCACTGTTTATCTGGCAAGGTTGCTGTAGCGGGCAATTACTAAATAACAAGGTTTAAAAATGTCATCCTTGATAATCTTTGTTCTGAGTTAATCATTGCAGGGGGGAAAAAAAAACTTCTTCTCCTCTTGTCCCTTTTATATTTGCCCAAACTCCTTCCTTTCAAAAGGGTATTATTTTATTGGCTTGTTTTGCAAGCATTATAACTTAGCATTCTTTGCCCAAGGTCAGTTTCTAGTGTGCCACGAGGAGTATTTACACATGGGGCTTTTCAGGTCAGTTCTATTGTATTTACATCAAATAATTTTTGATAAGGGATGTAAAATAACTATAAACCCAACATCATAAATGGGAGGTGTAGTTGAAATAAGGACAAAAGATCAACGGCTGAATTTTTCCTTATCTTAGACACGTTGATATTTTTGAGTCAACTCTCTCCCAGCCCTCCCCCCACCCCCCCACATCTCTCTCTCACTCACTCTCTCTCTCTCTCTCTCTCTCTCTTTCTCTCTCTC